>MU968411.1:89585960-89832889 GCA_034641835.2 Pinus albicaulis
TAACGTGTTTGTTCCAACCAGGGCTTCCAGGACTAGTAACTCAACACACAGTTATTGTCGGGCTTCCAGAGAAGTTTTCCAACCAGGGCTTCCAAGACTTGTACCTCAACCCACCAAGGGCTTCCTGAGCATTTTTCCAACCAAGGCTTCTAGGAACTAATAACTCAACCCACAACCAAAGGCATAAGAAAACCAACTAGAAAACAAAAGTAAAACCCACAACAACATGGATTTCCAGGAAATAGAAAGGCTAGGAAAAACCACTATCAATCCATGAAATCCCCCATGACATTGACAAATCATAACCAAATAACCACATGCATATGCCATGCATGCCAAAACTAGTAAGAGAACCATACATGAAACTCAGTACCTACAGGAAAAACCCACTATAGCTATCGAACTCGTTGTCCTCTTGTGCTTTATTACTTTTACTTTTCCTTCTTGATCGAAATCTAAAGTATGCCATAGTCCTCCAAGAGTGCTCTAAGAAAACTCAAAGAGTCCAAGAGTATGAGAGAGAGAATATAATGAGAGCTCCAAAACTAAACTGAAAAAAGTTTGTGCAACAACTACCAACTAATCCTCATAATCCTTTTTATCAATGAGGCCTCTAATTTCTTCATTTTTCCATTATTTTCCTTCATTTTCCTCCTCACATGAAACCTATGACATTTCACCTCCCTTTTCTCCTGTTTTCCATTATTTTCATAAATAAAATGCCAATAAATGCCTCATGCCTTTCCAAATCCTTTTCCATTTCCTTTGCCAATTTCCACAACCATTAATAAACCGAAATGAACACCCACTACGATGTTTTTGTGTGACATTCAACTTGGAATACGTGTCCCATGACCAAGGTCTTATTTTACCTTTATTAACTTTTACATAGATTTTTGACCAGGGTTGTTACAACTTGTTGCTACATCACGGTAGCTTCAACCTTCAATTCTTCATCAAACATGGCACTTTCCATAATTCCACAATCAATCCTTGTTTCAAAAAAGAGACCACAAATTATTTCACCAAGATATTTTTCATCCACTTTGTGGTTATATATATGAGCATGCATGTGCTCATTAACAAATTCAACTTCACCAAATTCATCATTTTTTAGTGGATTCATGAGAGATGCACATTCAACTCTACAAACCATTACTTCATATGAAAAATTGTCTTTGTTATTCTCAAACTTAAATGCTTGAAACTCTGATGCAAAGAGGCCATCATAAACTACAATCATACCAACTAGATCACACATGTTATTCACTTATTTATTGGAAGCTTCACCATCATCAACAAGGACTATTGTTGGATCAAAGAAAAGTTTTCATTTTGATAGTTCCTAAAAAATAAAATGTTTATTACCTCAATCAACTCTTTACATCAAAGAAAAGTTTTCATTTTGATAGTTCCTAAAAACTAAAATTTTTATTATTAAATTTTGGAAGTGTTACCAGATTTATCCCGATCCATTCATCCTCGAATTTTTCTACTTCTACTTGTCTTTTAGATGCCTCCAATGTGGAGAGAACCTCTATGAGATCTTCAAAATACTTTGGCTCTTCCTCTCGATTTCTTTTCTCGGTTTTCTTCATTCTTACCTTGTGACCCATGGTTGTAGTCTTTCTTTTTTCTTCTACCTTATTTCCTTATTGTGTTAGCCTTCTATAAATTAACATCACATACACTTGATTATCTTTAACAATAAACATTTTAACCTTCACTTTAATGGTGGCTCCCAACAACTACTAGCAAGTTTTCTAGGCTCTTCTATGCATATTCTTATGGAGACTCATGGCTAAAATTTACGGTGGAGACTCCTTCTTTGGTCAGTGGTGGTGGCTCTTTCCTCTTGATATGGTGGTGGCTCTATAGGCTACTCACCCTAATATTTTAGTAGTTGGGTTTACAAACTCGCAACGAGCTCTAGTTTCTACTTATGGACCAATGCATGCAAACTTTGATTTGCAGACTACTCAAAATAACCAAGGATCTTAGTGGAAGTAGCTCATGATATTCTTAACTTGTTTGGTGCTTTGAAACCTTGCTAAACCTTGCTCTGATACCACTTGTTATTTAGATGCAAAGATAAACATGCAAACACAAGAAAAATAACTACACAAGATTCATGAATAAATTAGTTATATTCATTAATTATTCTCTCATATACATCCACTGAATTGTTTTTATTCTCTCTTCTTACTTCACATTACAATGACACAACCATGAGTATATAAGCACTGAACTTTCTAATATGGAATCATGCAAACTCTAACTTTCTTTTATTCATGCAAACTATGACTTGACGCTTTAACTAAACTTTTCGAACTTCACTTTAAGATAAATTAACATTTTTCATTTCCTTCACTTAGCTTTTCTTGACAAGGCATTACCTTTTTAAATTTGACTCACTTCACTTCTAATATTAGACTTAATTAGACCTAACTTTATTTCTTTCACTTAATTTAACTCTTCATACATTGCATGCATACGAGAGTACTTACTATTTCTATCAAATGAAACAATTTTGATCTATCACAAAGTTGTGATCGATGATTGTAAATGAAATAGGAAATTTGGTGATAGGTTTGTATGAATTGTGTGCTCTTATAATTTAAAGTGTTATACGAGACTAGAGTTCACTTGATTGTAACACATTTGAATATTTGACAACTGTTAGGCCAATTAGGTTGTTGATTCTATAAGATTACTTTCATTCATATCATTTTCATATTGGTTATGTTAAGTTATAATTGTATGGAATTATTATCTACATACTTCAATAAGTGTTAAACTTATGAATTTTAATGATCGTGAAATATAAAAAGTGAGGTGCAGTATATAATCACATAGTTTCAGATTAAGAAAATCGATGAGATGAAATGACTCAGATGCACCACAAACCTATAGTGATGGGCCATCTAGGTGCGCTAAGTTAGTCTTTGATATCGGTGACTATAGGGGCTTGACAATGGATTTTTAGGTTAAATTAAAGTTTATGCTAGAGTACTCTTTCAACCTCCTTCACAATTTATTTAGATATATCTCTACTAAGTGAGGAAGATCAACCATATAATAGTTATTCGCTAGCTTACTAATAATACTAATAATACTAATAATACTTGGTTTCTTCATAACACATTCATAGTTTTCAAATTACGAGATGAAAATCTTTACCAATAGCTTAATACCCAATAATAAATTAATATAAAAAAAATATTAAACTGCATTTTGTATATATATATATTACAATATTTGTAGAAAGTTTTTTTACAATAAGAAAAAAAATAAATACTAAAATTTCATATAAGAAATAATTAAATTATTGCTACTTATCTCTTTGATATATTTGTTCAACAGTTAAAAGAAATTTGAGATGTGACTATAAGACATATACAAGAATGAAAATTTTGATTTTTCATTTAGAAAGAAAAGAATGAAGTTTTAAAATTCATATATGGATGAATTTGTATTTTTTTATTTTATTTCTTTATGTATAGTTTTGATATATATATATATATATATATATATATATATATATATATATATATATATATATATATATAGATATAACAATAAATAAAATATTTAAATTTTTTTTATAGTTACATTGTATTTAATTTCTTGAAAATTTATATCAAATTTTAGTTGAAGTAATTTAAATTTTTTCACATATTTAAAAAAATAAATAATCTTAGTTCATGGAATGTAACTAATTTGAAAATCACCTTGTTATGAAGTATTATGTTAAAACATGAGATTTAAAGTTAAATCCCTTTGAGTGGCCAACCAAAAAATAATTTTTTTTTTTTTTTATCTATTTTTTAATTATATTTTTAGAATGTGGTTTAATGAAAAAGGAAAAATAGAATATAAAATAAATAAAATTGACATGATCAAATTTCATGTGGTTTGAATATCTATTTTCAAAAATTAAAAATATAATTATCCACTATCCACTCATGGAATTTCAGTGATAAAAATAAAGGTTTAAAATCCATATATAGATGAATTTGTATTTTTTATTATATATATATATATATATATATATATATTGTAATTCAGAGGAATTGGCAATATCAAGCAGCTTTCACACTCGCGGTGCGGGGTCCAACCCCTCGGCTACAACTATAACCTCTCGAGAACCGCCCAGCTTGCGAAAGCGGTACCCGGATAAGATGAGACTTAAGGTTGTGACCTTCTTAACAAAACGAACGCGTTAACAACGCGTTCGCTGCCCACTAGACCATGCCCCTACGGGCATATATATATATATATATATATATATATAACAATTTAGAAAAAAAAAAGTATCATTATTTTGTATTTAATTTCTTGCAAATTTATATCATAGTTTAGTTGAAGTAATTTAAATTTTTTCACATGTTTAAAAAAATAGACAATTTTAGTTCATGGAATGTAAGCCATTTGACAGTCACCTTGTTATGAAGTATTGCTAATGGTTTTGTCTTAATTGCTAATTGTCTAATTGTTATTGTCTTAAGTTGCCATTGTCTTAAATATAAAGTTTTATATTAAAATATTTGTGCCAAACTGCTTTTGTCTTAAATATAAAGTTTTGTCTTACAATATTTGTCTCAAACTGTTTTTGTCTTAAATATAAAGTTTTGTCTTAAAATATTTTTGTCTTAAATTGCTTTTGTCTCAAAATATTTGTCTCAAATTATTTTTTTCTTAAATATAAAATTTTGTCTCAAACTATTTTTGTCTCACACTACTTTTGTCTTAAATTTTATATTTAAGACAATTGACTTTTGTCTTAAATTTTATATTTGAGACAATTCAATTGATATTAATTTTTATATTAGAGATCCATCCTTCCAACATAGGCTTGTTCACTAGGTACTTTAAAGTTGAATGATTTTCAATTTACAATTATTGTGATTTTAATTGAGATGTATTTTTATTTTAACTATTTAATTCAAAATTGTGATTTTCAATTTACACTTATTGTGATTTTAATTGAGATGTATTTTTATTTTAACTATTTAATTCAAAATTGTATTGTAATTATAAATAAAATAAAATTTAATTAATAATCTGAATCCATCTATTATGTTTTCAACTATTTTATTCAAAATTAAAATTTTCAATTTACTGAGATTTGTAAGTATTTAAAGTGATTTCAATGTAATTTCGGTTGTGGTTTTAATTGGAATGTATTTTTTATTGTAACTATTTAATTCAAAGTTGCATTATAATTAAAATGAAATAAAATCAATAAAAATAAGAGAGATTGCATTTTTGTTTTAATTTTAATTATTTTGTTTAGCAAAATTGTTTTAGTAATTTATTGTTTTTATTATGAACCTTTAAAAAGCCGCTGTAAAAATAGAATTACTTTTGAAACTAATTAAACAATTCCTTTTGAAAGAAAAATAAAAAGCAACATCTTTAATTGTAAAGAAAATTTGCTTTCTTTAACTTTCTTTCTCCATCGCCCTACTCCTTATTGTTTCCTTCATCGAATTGCCGCATGCTGTCTCCAATGTGCACTGCACCGCCTCAATGGCTTGTAATGCTCAGCGTTTATAAATGAAATTAAATTTCAGGGATCGAGGACGTCTGACATATTCAACATTAAAAACAACCGAATACGAGCTTCAATGACACGCAGAAGCCGAGGGAAAAGGTGGAAGGAACGCTGAGAAGAATGCCTCACCGGTGGAAAATAAAAGTTTTAATTATAGTGTGGAGAACGAAAATAAAAGGTTTACATTGCGGCGGTGGTCTCAAACAATAAAGTGGCAGGCCAAATTCGGTTGAAGAGGAAAGGCCCATAATAAAGAAAAAGAATGATAGATAGGTGACGACCCGATGTTGGTTTGTTTACGCTTGCGGAGCCCCTAGTACTTTCCTCGTGGACCCATATTAATGTATTCAATAATACACTTCACCACTTTTCCCAAGTGGGTGCCAATATTCATTTTATATACTAATATTGGCCACATCTATATTTCCTAACTTTATAGTCACATAAAAACCACGCATGGAAGCGTTTGACTTTAGGGGTATCACCGGCCGTTTCAGCAAATATCGTAAAACACTCCTACTTTGTCTCTTTCATATTCAAATTCATGTGCAAATATCTCTTTCATATTCAAATTCATTGTAATGTGAACCTTGGACCACATAATAGCAAAATGGAAAGAAAGTCATGACTAAGTTACATCATAGCCATTGGAAAGTGGCGAGGAGAGGTATTTGATATCTAAATGACTTGTGATTTTACTACTTGATCTATAAAAGATTTAAATTTTGAATTTACAAGTTATTTTATTATTTGGATATGAGTTTACGCTGCGTCAGGCCAAGTAATTTATATAAAATGGATTGTTGAAAATAGGGGAGACATGTAAGAGGTAATTAAAATTATCAAAGTGATATGAAATTGTTAAATTATCAAATTTATTATATAAATTATTGAAATTCAATATAGGGAAAATATTCAATAGAAAATATTATTTTGATATATATAAAAGGTTTTAGGATAGACAAAAGTTTAGAGATATGATAGATATTACATACCATTTATTTTCAATGCATAAATAATGAAAATGTAATTAGTAGTAAATTTTTACAATGTTACTAACAAAGTTTGAGGTTGTCAAAAAGTAAGTAGATAATTTATAGAATTTTTTAGATAGCTTTGTTAGATAAGTATTAATATGTTGTACTTGGTTAATTTTTTAGGGTGTACATCTCCGATATTTGTAACGATTTATTAGATGAAATGTTGTAGTGAGATATTACATCAATTAATAAAAGTAATAGTAATAGTAATAATGTCTACTCAATAGAAAAGTAAAAAAATAAAAAAAATTACAATGATAATAAAAATAATAAATCAGTTTGTTATATGGTAATTTTCGTGGTGTAGAAAATAAGGTGTGAATAACATATTTTAAGTTAGCTTCATGAAAAGAAGTATCCATTTTAGCATACCAAGCTTAAAGAGCTTTTTTAAGACCATAGTAATATTTTTTAACGTAGAAACAAGGTTGGAGTCACTATGAACATAATCAAGGTATTGTTTTTTGTATTTATTATTGTATACCGGCTACAAGAAGGTGGATTTAACATCCATTTGATGGACCTACCATCCATGCAAGGTAACAAATGCTAGAATAAGGTGAATGGAATTGATTTTGATGACATGGGTAAATGTTTCACTGTAGTCAATTCATTCAACTTTATAGAATCAATTAGCAATTAATCAAGCCTATGTCTTTCAAATCTTCAATTTGATACATAGTTCTATACACCAATTTACATATAAAAAGTTTTATTTCTTTTGGAAGATGTACAAGATCTCAAATGTCTTTTTCCATTAGAGAATGATATTCTTCATTCATTGATGTATCCCAAACTACATGGCATGAAGCTTATAATTTTTTTTTTGTATTTTGATTCTATAAAACTTGAGCTAAAATAGATGAGGTTTGCTAGAAATATGAACACATATGATATTGATTTGTAGGACCACTAGCAAGAGCACTAGAAAATTCACATGGAGAATGGACCCATAAGGGAAATTGTGGTACTTGATGAATTTAATTTGGAATTGACTAATTTATAGAAATATATGTAGGAGGAAGTGGAATTTCATCCTCATTATCATCCTATGAAGAGGAAATTAGAATAGGAATTGAAGATGAAAAATGCACTAAATATATTTTACACACTAAAATACATAGGCAAAGTTATGATCACAAATCAAGAAAAAATTCATCAAATTTAACATCACTTATAATAATTATTTAATTCGAATGATGTTGAATAATTTTATATAACCTTTTAAATATTTAGAATATCCACTAGAAATACACTTCTCAATTTTAGGTTATAATATTTCTTTCGTAAAAAATGTGACTGCATGCTACACCATTGATGGTCCTTAGTATTTCAGCAACAATTTTACAACTCCCAAGGGCCTCAAATTTAATTATCAGCCCAGGGTTTGTACAAACTTAAGAGGGGGCAACGATGTATGTGCAGTAGGAACTATCTTCGTATCTTATTGAGTTTCATGTAGATGGAAATTATTGAAATTAAGGCTACATTCACAAAGACCAAGCTAATTACACTACAAGGAAAATACCCTCTAGTGGATGTTTTTGAGGAAACCCTTATAAAAATACCCAAGACATCCATTTGTAGCGGAGGTTACTAAAGGAGGTTGGCGGGTGGAGGTTTTTGCATATGTTTCTTGTTCGGTGCGCTTATCATCCTAAACTGCACCGGTGCATTCAACAAGAGAAAGCACTGGTGGGCTAAAAACATTGGCACACTGGACACCGTGTGCTCCGTACAAACCTGCCCGGTGCGTCTTATTACTGTAGAGCACTGGTGCTTTATAAAGATTCCGCACCGGTGCGTCCTAAAACCCCAGGCCAAAACTAAAACTGCCTGGTGCTATCTTAAGAATCCACACCATTGCACCTATAAAACCCTGCGCACTGAAACAGGGTTAAATAAAAAAATTTATGGCCAAAAAACCACATTTTTCACTTTTCAGTGCTCCAGAGATCTAAAGCACCAATGCAACTTATCTTTGTTTGAGGCGCCCTAACATCGGTGCTCCCATTGCACCCATTACACACACTGTTGCTGTGCATTTCCCACCAATCTCCATTTTGATATTTTCAAAACGGTGGGAAAATTTATTTTTGCAAATTCTACAGCCAATATGCCTCCTCGATGGCCAAATGTACAAGTATTTTTATTTTTTTTCCATAATTAAGCCTCTTAGTGGATTAGAATTGTAAATTAGTTTAAAATCAACCATTTAAAAGAAAAAAATCTCGCAAAGTGTGCTCGAGCCATTCGACTTGCACTGGTTCACGGTGCTGCCTGTAAATTTACAGGTTTCACCGCAACCAGTGTTAACGGTATCCACACTGGTTCGGGGTGGTACCAAAAGGCGCACCGTGATTTTTTAAAATTTAAAAAAAGTGTGGTGTGGTCGGTTACCCGGCTGTATCATTAACCCTGTGGAATAGCGACAATGTAGTGTGTTGACTAAAATATCTGCCTTGGGGCAGGTAATTTTGTCAAGCCACTTCATTTCGGTGTTTCGACATGCTCACCGGTGCGGTCTCGTAAAAGACCGCACCATTGACTATGTAATGATGTTAGGAGGTCGATGTGCTGACTAAAATATACGCCACGAGGTGTGTAGTTTGGTCCACGAACCGCCCTCCTGAAACTGGTCCATAGTCAACGACGCGGTCTGTTATACCACCGCATCGTTGACTTTGGAACAATGCCAGGAGGGCAGTGCACTGAAAATTTGCAGGTGCACCACCTCTGGTGCGCTGCAAATTTTTTAGTGCATCGCCACCCATGCACAACAAAAAAAGATGCATCATGACCGATGCATGCTTGTTTTTTGTGGTACAGCAATTGTTTTTTTTCCAAAAAAAATTATATAAGTATATTCCTTAATACATGTCTCATTTAATAAAAAAATTGTATTTAAAATGTCAATAATTTAGAGATGTGAAAGGAGATAAGAGAGGGAACAACAACAACAATAAGCAGACCAGTATAACATGGTTCGCCTATGGGAGGCATGCGAGAGGGATCGAGATGCATACCCTCACCCTTTTACAACAGCTACCTAGGGGCTCCTAAAGTAGGTAGGCCTCCTCAAGTTCTATGAGGAGGCTACTTCCCTAAAGGGCCATGGTTCGTTTTTGTGACATCTTATTCGCAAGTGGAATGCCCACCTACATGCTTTCCGTTTTGGTCCTAACCAATAGTACACGCCCACTAAGGAGGACATATATTTCATTACAGACCTATCTAGGAGAGGGGTGGATCTTCCCTCGTTCCCAGAGGTTCCAGTTGGCTATGCAGTAGGGAGTCAGTTGGTGTACTCTAAGAGATACATTAGCACAGATATATTGTCTCCTTTAGACTTTCAGGTCTCTGGAGGTCAGTTACGTATTGCTGCATTTGGTATTGAGGAGGTGAGGAACCTCTAACTTATGATTTTGACCATTTCACACAACACTAGAGACGAGCAACGCATTAGTTGCCCGCTTCTATATTGTATTGATTCTTTAGTACATGAGCCACGACTTGTCAGGTGGTCTGCCATTTTTTTGCATAGTTTTGTACATCCTTAGATAGATGTCGTGCTCATGCACAAGGGAGGGTCAACTTCCCTTTTGCCTCAGAGATTTTTTGTTTATTTTTTGAGTGGTTTCCAGAGATGAGGCCTACTTTTGTTCAGCAGCCTCGTAGGCCGATGTTGGAAGCACAAATGTACATGTGGGGACAGATGATGCCCAAGAGGGGAGAGACTGATTTTTTCGCGAGGATATCACATGATGCACTGGAGTTGCTAGACAACGTTGACAAGCATCCCTTCATTATGGTCCCTTGTCCTTATGCTGGTTTGGATTGGCGAGCATGTGACAACATCCTCTTCACAGATGATGAGCCTTCAGAAGATAGAGGTAATATTACTATTTTATTTAAATTTATTCTAGCATGTTCTTTAACTTTATTTTATTAAATTGTGTAATGCAATTGTCTAATTATTGTTGTGTACTTGTATATATTTTGTAAACATTGGGTCTTTTGATGGCGAGGACATGCCAGCCCCACCAAATGATCCAGGTGTGGATCCTTATGACGATCGGGATATGCTAGATGCTAAGAATCATGAGGTCGGCGCAGAGAGACCTGCTCCTGCTGGTACGCCGGCACCGCCTTTATCTAAGCGTGGTAGGCTTGATAGCAGATTAAGGATGGACTTGGGCGACCAACTATGTGCATTGTTTGTTGAGGCAGGAGTCAGTCCCGCTACTATGAGAGACATACAAGCTGATGATAGGCTAGTACATATGTGGAGAGGCATGTTGCGTGACATGTAGAGTCTAATGTGCCATGTCGTAAGAGCTATGACCTTAGTTACACGGATGAGGAGGGACCTTGCACGTTATAGGCATGGTCGAGACGTAGCGCCATGTGATCGATAGTCTACGAGCATAGACACATCATATGATGATCACGATCAGGGGAGTGATCATCTTTCACCTCACGCCACGCCAGATGAGAAACCTCCACTAGCATCGACCAATAATCATCATGGAGAGCAGGTTGTACCATCAGCCACGTTGAGTCAGCAGCTTACAGCATCCAATAGTTCTCATGATCATGAGTAGGCTGGACCATCAACCATGTCGAGTCATCATGATGAGAATTCGACAGTTGATCATGATCAGCATGAGGCACGTGTACCAGATCAAAAAGCACGTGATGATCAACATGTATCTGAGATTGTCAAGGCTGCACCATTGACTAAGCAAGCCTCGACTTGTACTGCTATTGATGATGTACCACCAACTGATATATGACATATATATATATATATATATATATATATATATATATATATATATATATATATATATATATATATATATATATATATATATATATATACATATATATATATATATATATATATATATGGTCCATGTATTTTATGTTCATGTTGCAGTTGTACTTAAATTACATGTTGGTCATCATCATGATGTGTATATTGTTAGGTCATGTTAGATATGATCATTTAATGTGCAGCTTGTAGATAGATGTGTATGTGATAATAGTTATTTCACATGAGATGTATATTTGATGTTTGTGTTGTGATGATGTTATACAATTCTAATTGTGTTTTGTTAGATGACCATGATCATGATGATGTTAGCAAATTTGAATGTGTTTTTTAGTCAAATATGATGTTTGTACAATGGTTATCATGATCGTGATGTTTATTAATTAATTTAATATTAAATGATCATGATATTGTAAAATTGAAATTGTAATTGTAATTGTATATAAAATTCTAAAATTGTAATTGTATTTATAATTGTAGTTTTAATTGTAATTGTATGTAAAATATTTGTAAAATTTTAATTGGAATTGTAATATTTAATTTATTGTGAAATGATTGTAATTGTAATTTTAATTGTAATTGTATATATGTAAAAATGTAAAATTGTAATTGTAATTCTAATTGTATGAAAAATTTTAAAATTGTAATTCTATGTAAAATTCTAAAATTGTAATTGTTATGGCATATATGTAAATTTGTGAAATTGTAATTGTTATGGCATATATGTAAATTTGTGAAATTGTAATTGTAATTGTAAATTTTATATAAAATTATAAAATTGTAATTGTAATTGTATGTAAAATTCTAAAATTGTAATTATAATTCTACGTGAAATTGTGAAATTGTAAAATTCTAATTCTAATTCTAATTGTGTGTAAAATATTTGTGAAATTTTAATTGTATTAATGTGAAATGATTTTGTTAAAAATTGTAAATTTGTAAATTTGTAAACTTTTAATAATTATAAAATAAAAAATGTAGAATAATATGAATTTTTGTAACATAATAAAGTTTAGAAAATAATGCAAATACATTCATGTACTTTAGAATTATCATTATTTTATTATGATCTTAAATACAGAAAAAGAACTTTATACAGTACGCCATTGTTTTTGAGATCAACATAATTGCAAATTATCAAGTGAAATATTGATTTTAACATTAAAACAAAAAAAATTACCAATTAATTCAAAATACATATTTATATAATGTTTCGAAAAACCCATCTTAAAAAGTATAACACATGTACCATATCACTCTTGGTTCTCATGATCACCCTCATTATCTTCCAGCTCGCGTGACATGATAACACTATTGTTCTCAAAAAATTATGTTTTGATCTCGGGTCATGTCTCAATATGAACCGCCAATCCCTATCCAACACATTTGGGTAAAAAAATACCTCGTTGCAGTGTTTGGGGAAAACATAGGGTTCCTTAGCTTCATCCAACATCTTTCTAGAGTTGATACATATCATCCTAGTATTGCGATCTTCCTTTACATTATTCCAATAAAAGGTGTCCCACCACTTGCACCTAAAAATAACACATTGGAAAGAAGAAAAATCCACTTCAATGATCTCTTGTATCTTTCCGAGGTAACCTAATGTCCCTCGTACTAGGTTTTGATCAGAGGGGCTAGATAGACTAGATTGATTGAACTCAACTTCCACTCCATAGTCTTGTGTGATGTTTACAGCATCAGCATTTTCTGTGTGAAAATGGTGTCCATATTCCCACATAGATGGGAACAAATGCACCTATTATAAAAAAGTTAAAAAATCATAGTGTCATGTGTCTTATAATAACCCAATAGTTAAAATATGAAATATAGATGTAATTACATTTCAAAGGTGCATTATTAATTTTCAAATTTACATAGAAATTAAATATATTATTACCGATTTGTTGCACCCAATACCTACGTTTAGCGCATCTTCTTCAACATGCGGGTAACGAATAGTTGCAGCGTATTTCTCTCTGACTTGGTCAACAACCCAACTGTCAGGGCATATTTTTAGCATATTTTCTTTTAAATGATCGGGATAAGGCACAGTTCTACCATTCAACCATCTGAATTCTTTTGTCACTATCCCATTTCATCCTCTTTTGTTCTTACAGTGTGACCCATGATTGTGTCGCTTCAGAATTGTAAAGAACGAATTTATTGATTGCTTTAATTTTTGCATTCGCTGATGAAATCAAACTGACATTATATAGTACATAGAGGTGAAAATGTACATTATATCGAAGTTCAACATGAATATTTACTTTGTGTAAATTTGAAAAATTATAAGTCGCTTACTCTTTATAAAGCACTTTTTCCCACTCTTTTGGAGCAACTCTCCTTCTCTTTTGTATTCATCCCTTTCATCATCCCAATCACCGCACCTGGTCTTTTCTAGATCTGCTTGATGTACTCACTAGCATAATAGAAAGACTCATACGATATGTACTTCTCTGTTATATACCCCTCATTTTTTCCCTTTTTCGAACAAAAAATTTCAATTTCTTCATGTACCTCTCTAAAAAGAACATCCAATGACAAGAAACCACCCCAACTAATTCAACCTCATCTACTAGGTGGATTAGAATATGAACCTGCAAGTCCATGAAACTCATCATCTGTTCCTTCTCAGACATACAAATAATATCAACCATCTCTTGAAGCCATCGTGGAATGCTAGCCACATGAATCTCCATTGACGTGATCCAACGTACAAATGCAGATAATTTAGATATGGTAGGTCCTAGGTCTTGAGGGAATTCATGTTTCACACACCCACACATGAACAAAGGATAAGGACACTGCAAAGTTATAAACACATGCAATAATATACAAAATTATTTATGTTTTATGATCCCTTCATGGGATAAAATTTATTAACATAACAAATAATAAAATCATGCTTTTGAATTTATATTTACTCTTATATGATTAAAATGGTCATTTCAACCCTGACAAATGGTCATCCACGGTGAAGCAGTGTCGCGGTGAAGACTCGTATGAAGATGGTACCCTCACACCCATTATAGCTTCGTTTGCCAAAGAAACATCATATTTTTTTAAAATCCATGGGACATCACCTTCTTTGAAATACCATGAATTGGAGGGACTAGTGCCTACCTATGATCCTATACTTTCTAATCGTCTTGGCCAATGTTTCCTTTTATTTTTTGAAGTAAT
This sequence comes from Pinus albicaulis, assembly GCA_034641835.2. Classification (NCBI taxonomy): domain Eukaryota; kingdom Viridiplantae; phylum Streptophyta; class Pinopsida; order Pinales; family Pinaceae; genus Pinus; species Pinus albicaulis. Next base: position 89,600,581 of record MU968411.1, read on the forward strand.
AAGATCTTTCCTAATAGCCAATGTGTCACTTTGTTTCGATGATATGTGCCTCCATAAAGAAGATGAAACATTTTTAAATATATGCATGGGATCTAATAAGTGGGTAATATTAAGATGCTCCCAATATGGGAGGTTATAAAAGATAGATTTCCCTTTCATCCCAATGGGAAATTTCTCAACATAGGTGTCGAAGAATTCTGGATCGTTGAACATAGTCTCCCCATTTTAATCAAACATTTCTATGAACTCCTTCTCCTTCTCTCTCTCATATCCTCTAAGCCATTCAGCTAGTGTTGTTACTGGAGGCCTTTGGGTTCTCTCTCGTTTACCACTGAAAGCAGATGCTGCTCTTCTATAAGGGTGTTATTTTGGGAGTAATACCCTGGAGCAATCATAAATTGGCTTTCGTAGGTCCTTGGACCATATAGCTTTCAAAGAAGGTCCACAACATTTACATCCAAAATACCCTTTTGTTACAAGTCCCGCGAGATTATCGTATACAAATAATATGAATGGAACGTTAAAGAATATCATGAAGATCAGAAAAATTACAACGAATTAAATCACTAATATGTGAAAGAATATTGTTATGTATATAAACAAATTAATAAACTAAACATGTAATTTTCAGAGAAAACTCCTAAGCCTAGATACTAATGTGTCGTGTAAGCACATATGGCATACAACATAAAACTCCTCTTTACTGCGATGGGTCTTGATACATTGTATACATTTATCCCATCCCATAATTCCTTCAATTCATCTACCAGTGGATGTAAGTAAACATCCATATTCTTCACTTGTCTTCTACCAGGGACTATGCGAGCCAACATAAGATGTTCATTCTTCACGGAAAACCATGGGGGGATATTGTTATTGATCACTACTACAATCCAAAAAAAATAGTTGGTGTTTTATAGGGAATATGGGTTGACACCATCCATGGCTATGTTGAGTCGTACACTTCGCACTTCATCCTTGAATTTTTTGGGCCATGTATCCTCTATATGTTTCATGGCTATTGAATCAGTTGGGATTCATGTAACTCCAAACTCACTTTTATATGAGGTATGCCATCCATGCAACACAGCTAATTATTTGCAACAAAAGAGCCTTTCAATCCTTGGGATTATAGGCATGTGCCTCAATACCTTAAAAGGAGGACCACGTGATTTACCCTTGTTTTTTTATTTATCATACCTGTCATGCCCACATTTCGGACTTATGTCTTTGTCTGCATATTCTCCTCTATATAGAATACAGTCATTTGGACATGCATGATATGATATGTACTCAACACCCAATATTTTAAACTATTTTTTTGCTTCTTTGCAACTATTGGGAAAGACATTATCACTCCGAAGAACCTTATTTTTGAATAAATTGTAGTTGGTGATCATGGAAAATATTAATAAATGTACATTAATGCCAATATAATTATTAACGTTCATAAAATTGACCATTTTTAATGTTCATTATGTACTGATTATATTTCTCAAATTTATATAAGGAAGGACTTTATGGTAACTTACCTCAAAATTTTCGAGAAACATGCATTTAACAAGCCAAAATTTGCTTTCAAGTTGTACAGTAACATCGTTTTCCCCAACTGGGTAGACTTTGACTAACCGTCAGGTCCAAAGAGAGGGGTGGTGGAAGCAAATTTAAGGCTTTTGAAAAAGGTGTCAGCAATATGAGCATCATCCCCTAGCTGATCATCATTTTGGAATGCATATAACAACAATGTCTCCATGGCAGTCGTATCCCTTAACTATTCATACATACCAATCTCTATTTGATTGCCTCCATTAACAACTTGTGAAGAATTACTATTTTTGTATTCATTCCTAATTGGTGAATCTAGACGTAGTGGGAATTGAATCGGTGGTTGATTCAACCATTCTTGGTATCGTTCCTCTTCGATTTTTTCTCTTAATTCAGTCTTCTCTCGATTTGACATTATCGTGGGGTGCCACGGAGGATGGTAGGTAGGTCGCTCATCATCACTAGAATCCTAATAATGAAAAAAAAATATTTGAACATGATTAGTACAAAATATATTATATCAATTAGTAAGCACGTTGACAATATTGCATGATTAATTGGTTTGACGTTGAAATGATTACATTAATCAATATACCAAAAAATTATAATTATTACCATGATTGTCCCAGGATTGTGGCTAGAAGATGTAATATTGTTACAATTGGGAAGGTGAAGTAGCCGTCCATTTTCATATACCAAATGCGCCTTGTGGTATGTTGTTCCCGATAAGAGCTTCCAATGTTTTGGAGCTGTTTGAATATTTTTTGCATCTGAACTCGGTTCTAAATGTACATGAACCTACAAATTTGTATACATTATAAATTTAATTAAGTTGTGCATGATTGACATGTATAAAAAACATAAATTCAATTAGATAACGAAAATATAAATAAAATCTAAAGTAAATATTACGTATCGAGATGGATAGGGAGAAATCTACGATGGAATTTGAGAAATATTATGGAACAAGATGGATTTTGAAGAATTGTCCATTCAATATAATTATTATATGTTCTCCATGCATTTGAGAAAAATCAACAATAAATTTTGGTGTACACACCTAAAAGTAATTTCGGTGCCTTAAAAATGGAGTTCTTGTTATCAATGCTAATGTACAGATAACCGCACCAGTGCATTTTAGTTACTGCACATTGGTGTCATGTTATAAACGGACGCACTGGTGCGGTGCTATTAGGTGACGAACTAGTGACAAATAATCACAAATAAAAAAAGCGCAACTCTATTTTCTTTAAGTGAACAAAAAATAGTAAATTGAGAAATGGGTGGCAAAATATTTTCGAAAATGTAATTTCATAAAACAATTCTTTATATACTAAACACTTTTCATTATTTCACTATTTTTGCAAAAAAATTCAGCCAGATATTTGCAGGAGACAAACCTAGAGCAAGAGAGCATGAGAGCACTGTGGAGCAGTGAAATACGTTCGAAAAAAAGTATTCAGACAATCAGAATTCCAAACCTCTGGTGATTCAAACCTTGTAGCATAGAATTTCAAACGATTGCGTGATTACATTTTATTGTGTTTTTATTTTTTTTCCAGTTTTTTTTACGTAGTAAGAAAAAAATTTCAATTTCTTTTTCATTTTCCAAAAAAATAAAAATCCATTTTTACCCTAAACCCTTCATTGTTTTTGTTTCTACCCTTTCTTCTCCGTGTTTCTGTGATTTCAGAATTAGGGCTTTTCATTTTAGATTTATAGGGTTTGTATTTATATATATAGGCCTATGGCATCCAACCCATGGGACGACTTGCATAGTCGGATCCCAATCCAAGTCAGCCCTTGCGCAAATTTTTAAAAAACATAATTTTTTTATCGGTCTGCCTGACGTAACCTATCGCACCAGTGCTCTAGATTATCCCAGCACACCGTGCAAGTACGGTGTGATAAAAAATTTAAGAACGAATTTTTTTAATGACTACGCCATATGTAAAATAGGGCACTTGTGCGCTATTTCATTATGGCGCACCGCACACATGGTGTTTCCCAAAAAAAGAAAAAGTATTGTGTTAATCGGTGCACCATGTAACATATAACGCACCGCACCGAGTCTCTTAGTTGACGGATAGCACCGTACGGTGGTCCCTTGTTTGCGCGGGGTGTTTATAAGAATAGGCCGCACCGCTCCCTCCACGACACCATATGCTACAAAAACTAACACTAGAATATTTTTATTATTTTTTCTGTGTTAATCAGTGTGGTGGTTGACATGTAATGCACTCGTGCTCCTTTTTGCAATAGAACATCGTACGGTGTTTTATATTGTTTGGGCGGTGTGTTTAGAAGACCACCACACAACGACGTCAGTGCATACACCATGAAAAGTGCACTGGTTTATTGATATTTTTTTTAACCTGAAAAGTTGACAATTTATTTATAAAATATATTAATTAATGATAAGGTACAGGTTTCATATTGACAAAGAAACGGATGATAAGAGATTAAGTAACAAAAATACTGATAACACATCAAGAAAAGAAAAAAAGGCAAGTTCTTTGTAAATTCTTACAAAAAATATTATTTTTTAACTATATGTAAGTTTAACTAATATGTATTATTTACTGTGTATCATGCAGAGCCACAAAATGATGAAGCTCGTTAAGATTATTTCTAATCTACGACCAAAAAAATGTAAAAGCTTGATGGAAAACTTGCAAAAGGATGAATCAGGTGAATGAAAAAATATTATCGATCCAATATGAGTTTATTTTTTTAATTTTAATTAATAATATACTTAAAATTATTAAATAACATGTTTCAAAAAATATATTAATTCACATCGGTTTCATGTTCTACAGGGACCAACAACTCAGAAAATGGATGTTTCTCTAAGAAAAGAAAAAAAAAATAAAACATGCAAATGAAAATGAATTGCTCCTTAGCTCATCTGGAGTGGTGCTGGAAGTTAACAAAAGGGGGAAAATTTTTTTCAAAATTTTGATGGATCTCATGGAGTGAATGTATGGACGTTCTTTCTAGTTACAATACAAAAATCAATCCAATGATTCCAAAAACTAAATTTTATCTAAACTGCAAGAAGAGTTTCCAGAGAATTGGTCAATGAGACATGTCAAAATTTTAATAGAAAAAACATACAACAACAAAAGTAATTAATGAGAAAGTAATATTCCTTTAAATGTTTTTCTAGAATTATTTATAAATATTGTTTATAAATACCACTTTTGTTATATTTACTTTTCATATATCAATATAAAAATTAAATAGTTTATTTTCATGTTACATTTTCAAGAAGATTATCAAAATCTCAAAATATGAATGAGCTGATATCAAAAATATGCCAGTAGGAATGTCTAAAAAGGTGTACAAGGAGATGGTAAAAGAAATGGACAAAATTTCATCGCAAGAGGAACCATCTCAACAACAACGTGCTTCAAATGTAATATGTAATCATTGAATTTTTCGATCATTAGGTACAATAAATCAACAATTTAGCATTAAATATTAATTTTCAAGTAACTTCTTGCAAAAAAGAAAAGAAAATGGAACCCATTCAACACATAAAATAGGATGACAAGGAAGAAAAGTGTTAATATCTAAGTTTGTGAGTAATTGTTACTTCCTTATAACAACTTACCTATATTTCATTTTTGTATATTTTAAGTTTTTTTTACAACAATCATCATTGAATGTCTTCAAATAGGTGCCAACATACAAAGAAGAACCGTCAGACGAATTGATTGACATTGGGTTAAATATGGGTTGTGAGTATATGCTGGCATATCAGAAACTAATTGTGGAATTTGTAAGCGTCTATTAATCTTGTTTTACTTAGCTCCGTCCATAATTAATATAACAAAAAAAACTTTTATATTAAATATATGATTTGTTATGGGGTATAAAACTTGCAGGAAACAAAGTATGGAGTTGTGCCAACAGATGAAATCTTGAAATATGGCATACTACATGGTTTTGAAAGAATGTGTATAATTCATGAGTCAATTTTTGCTATGGTACGTCATTTATTTTTGATTTACATTGATGTATATTATTAAATATTGCAATTTCATCATTCTCACCAATGTATATACACTCATTACAATTTATTTTTATGTTTGTAGATGGAATGCGAAGAAGAAAACAATCAACACTGTGAACAAAACATTCTTGAAAATAACCCAAAACATGGAAGTAGCTCGAGCAGTGACAACAGTTCAAGTGAAGAATGATAATCATTATGTTTGGATATCAAAGCAAGGCATGTATTTTTTGAAATATTTGTTTGTGAAATTAGACTTTTTGTTTAATGTAATGGACATAGCGTCCCAATCAGCATGAAGGATGTCAATAATCGTCCACACACATATGACAAAGACTGTATTATATATATATATATATATATATATATATATATATATATATATATATATAATGTGTTTTAATTTATTCTATTGTGTTCCCCATTGTCATTGTGAAATGTACCACCAATGATTAAATTTATGGATGATTAAATATTATAATGAAGAGATGTGAAATTTGATTATATGATATAACAAATTAATCCAAACATCACATTCAAATGCACTGATAAAAATTTAATTGATATGAATACAGTTATAAGATATGTGTCGTCTTTTGATGAATAATAAATTTAAAAAAGTCACAATAATTATGATATGATATAAAAAATTAATCCAAACATCACATTCAAATCCATTAATAAAAATTTAATTAAAATGAATATTGTTATAAGATGTGTCGAATTCTGATACACTACTATTCAAAATGTACAGTTGGAAAGAATTGTGCATGTTGCTTTCCTAATGTTTGTACATAAAACCTTTTCGTATGTAAAAAACACTAACCACGAAAACCTTCCTTCATAGAATTGTCAGCCTAAGCTATAAATCATATGTTAAATTTACTAATGTGTTGACCACAAAATAGATTTTTCAGCTCTTGTGCATGTGTGCAACATTGGACCAAATAACAATCTTTTGTCAGGTTGGAAAAATAAAAAAAATGCCCCAATCAAATAATGACCCCTCTCAATTATACCACCCTATCTGATACTACCATTTATGTTCCCAATATCACAAAACCCTTAGAAAGAAAATACAATAAGTAACCAAGAGAAACATATTTAGGAGGCAAGGAATGACTAAGGAATATTGATTTTCCCTAACTCTTGGAAAATGTCATTGTAGTAAGCTCATTTGACATACTTTGGCTCACAATTCCTCTCATCCTCTGTGTTTCCTACCTTCTCCACAATTGTTTAATTAGGTCCAAATCCATAGGCACAAGAACGGTAAAAAATGGGATGGATGGGAACTGTAACAGACATTAAAGCCAATAAATGATTCATATCCTATTGAGTTTTTTGATCTAACTGCATGCACAAATTTAAGTGGTAAAATAGGCTCTTATAGGGGGATGTGGGACCTTTGTCATTTCTAGTATGAAAAAGATTTATGGTGCCCTCTCTTCCTTAAAATATTCTAAACATGTTCTTTCGTTGCTATGTAAGGGTGTCCAATGTCATTTCAATCTGTTTTGTTGAAGATCTTATGTTAGTACAGAAGGGGGGAATGTATTATCATTGCAAACACAATACCCATTGAGTTTGGTATGATGTTGTAAAATTTTTTAGAGTCACAAGTCCTTTTCATTTATGGGGACAGAGAATTCATCAGGATAGATGACCATAACTTAATGAAAAAAATTTGATTCAACTCAAATTGGTTAATCTAGATTTCCATCTGGTTCAAATTGAGACTAGCTCCATCTTCCTCAAATACCAAAACAAACATTCGAATAAGCTTAGCCAACATAATTTTGAAATCAATCAAGCTTGTGTTCTTAATAATAGCTATACCATGCATTTTTATCATTGCTTTTGGAGCTTCATATTGTTTGACAAGACCTGGACCATCATCATCCTTTTTACATCTTCAGTTACATGTTTGTGAGTATCTTCATCAATTTGTAAAATCCCCCCCATAATTTTGTGCCCCCATGCTAACCACTAAATACATAAGTCATGAAATATGGACTGTAATATTGTTTGAGAAAAGCCTATCTCTTTTGTTTAGCTAGGTTGTTGAATGAATTTTCTAAATTCATGTTCATTAATGCTCTTGGTTTGTGTATCATTTTCAAAGGAAAAATTCATATTGTCATACAATGGGTTTTGTAGGGAGTCTTCATTGTTGGAGCATGTTTCCTTGTCATAATGATCATAATTTTCATACACACGACAACCCTACACCATATATGACTTCAAAATGTTGTTTTCCAACTTCCATTTAATGGTTTCAACACCTTCATCATCAAGGGAGTGAGAAAGTGTTACTTGAAAGTTATTATGTTGTTACCATTCCACCTTTTCCTATTTACCATAAATTGAGCAGTCATTAACATGGAAAAAATGAGACATGTACAATGGGTTTTTGTAGGGAATCTTCATTTCTTGTTAATTTACATCGGTAGGTATGGTGTCCTTATCTCCCATCTCCCTATACAGTACTCTAGTCACATCTTCTTTCTTCCATGTTACAGGTTCCTATGCTATTGCTTTATGAAATTTCCTTTACAACATCTAGTGTAATTGCTAGTGATACGTTCCTATGAATATTGTTATGTTATTATATTGACCCTCCTTTGAATTATGCTACCGCTTTATGAAATTTTGTTTGCAACATCTAGTGTAATTGCTAGTGACACTTTCCTATGAATATTGTTATGTTATTGTATTAACCCTCCTTTAACCAAACAAAAAAATTGATGTCCTTAAAAAAAAATTAAAACTAACTATAAAAATATGAATTAATAATTAACTTAATCACATCATTACTACATGAATTTATCATGAATTTATCTTTATAAAATACAATGTTTATGAAATTTATTGAGATAAACGTTATCTAAACCAAAACATTACCACATAAGCTTATCTTTATAAGTTACAAAGTTTATGAAGTTTATTGAGATAAAAATGATCTAAAACACAACATTACTACGTAAGCTTATCTTTATAAGCTACTATGTTTATAAAATTGATTGAAATACAAGTTATCTGATTGAAAATGTTTTTAGTTAATTGAATTTTTGGTTTAAGTGACTGCAAATAATATAATTATCTTTTTCATTTAAATTCAAATACTTCAAAATAACATATTAATTACTTTCCCGCTCACTGAGTTATTATTAATATTTCACGAGATCGTAGAGTTATTATTAATATTTCACACAGGTCGTAGGATAGAGCACGTATAAAAAACTGTGCACTTCAACCAGAAACTTCAGTAGATGTTTTTATATACAATACGTTTGTTAAAATAAAAGCAAAAAGTGCAAGTCTGCCGATATCCACTAGTGCACGCAAACTCTTTTATGACCAGCAATTAAATTATCTAGGTTTCGTTTATAACAAGTAACTGAGAAATACAAGCGATTAGAACAATGTTTACACCGGAACCCAATACGAGCTTCAATGACACCCAGAAGCCCAGGGTAAAGCTGGGACGAAGGCAGAGAAGAGGATAATATATTTTTTTAATTGCATTGAAGTTATGGTATTAAACAATAAAGTGGCCGGCCAAATTCAGTTGTAGAAGAAAGGCTAATAATATAGACAAAGAATGGTATATAGGTGACGACCCCACGTCGTTTGCTTACACTTGGAAAACCCCACATACTTTCCGCTTGCACCCAAAAAGTATTCAGTAATACACTTATCTACTCTTTCCAAGTGGATGGCAGTATTCATTTTATATACTAATATTGGCCAGTGCCACGTCTTCAACGTTTCCTACATGTGTGGCCACATAAAAAACCATAAAAGCCACTCACGGAAGCCGTTAAATCAAGGGGATAAGGCTAAGGAGAGAGGGAGGGATAGAGATAGAGTTGGAGGGAAAGCTAGAGGGAAGTAAGAAGAAATACATCGAGAGTGGGAGGTGGAGAGAGAGAGAGGAGGGAAGAGAGATAGATGAGGAGAGTGAGATTGAAGGGGAAGAGAGAGAGAGAGAGGAAGAGGAATGGAGAGATATACAGATATGGAGAAAGAGTGTGTTTGTTTTGGGGGTAATATGGAGAGACAAAGGAGAGGCAGTGGGAGATAGAGATATAGATTGAAGATGAAGAGAGGGAAGAAAAGAGAGATAGAGAGATGGATGGAGAGAGATAGATATGGAGAGAGAGAGAGAGTGTGTGTGTGTGTGTGTGTTTGGGGGGTGAGATAGAGAGACAAAGAACGAGATATGGAGGGAGATATAGATATAGATGGAGGGGGGAGAGAGGGAAGAATGTTTCTTGTACTATATTCATTGATGTCAGTGTAAATGCTGATTTCTAATCCTATTTGATTGCTTTCACTATATGCACTGATTTCAGTGTAGATGTTTATTTCTAGTTATATATGATTGCTTGCACTAGATCCATTTATTTCAGTTTAAATTTTCATTTCTAATACTATTTGACTGCTTGCTCTAGATGCACTAATTCCAGCATAGATGATGATTTCTAATATTTTTTGATTTCTTGCGCTAGGTGCATTGATTTTAGTGTAGATGTTCATTTCTAATTATATTTGATTTCTTGCACTAGATGCACTGATTTCACTATAGATGTTGGTTTCTAATATTTTTTGATTACTTGCATTATAAGCATTGATTTCAATGTAGATGTTGTTTTCTAATCCTATTTGATTGCTTGCATTAGATGGATTAGATATTGTTAATCTTGAGACTGTATATCATTAAAAATATCTTTCAAGATTAGATGAATGTGGAGAGATGGAAGAATATTTCTTGCACTAGATGCATTGATTTTAGTGTATATGATAATTTTTAATCCTATTTGATTGCTTGCACTAGATGCATTGATTTCAGTGTAGATGTTGGTTTCTAATTATATTTGATTTCTTGCACGAGATGCATGTATTTAAGTGTAGATGTGGATTTCTAATCCTATTTGATTGTTTGCACTAGATGCATTGAATATATATATATATATATATATATATATTTTTTTTTTTTTTATTTTTTTTTTTTTTTTTCTGAATAAGATTAATTCTATTAAGCAAAAACATATGGTACAATCAGAGCTTGCTTGAAGGCGAAGCTAAATAGCAAGGGAGCCGGAAATGATAGATTATCAACCTCGGTCCCAAAGAGCAACTACGGCATTAGCAAAAGATAACAGGGAGAACATAAAATAGATAGCTGGACTAAGGAGTCGACCCAAAATGGGTGGAATCTCCCATTCGACATTTTTTCCCTTTCTTCTTACTGACTTTGACCCATCCATTGTGATCTGGCTGGACAGGCACCACTTGCAATCTATTCTGCGCTACCAGAGGAGTTTCCTTGTCTGAATCGGAGGAATAAGACTCATGAGTGCGTTTTTGCGAAGTCGGAGGTGCTGAAAGATCCTTGGGGTGGGCTGGGGGTGCGTCCTGCGGGTGATCCAGATTTTCCCCTTCCACTTCAATATCTTCCTCATCAGAGCTAGAGGAGTCTAAGTCATCCATAGGGGATCTATCACATGGTTGCCAACTCTTAGACTTGGATTTGCGATCGTTGTTCTTCTTCTTCTCGAGGAACGTTGCACATGTATTCTGGAGATGCCCTATCTGATGGCAATGGCGACATCTAAAGGCAGTGTTCTCATAATCCAAGGTTTGCGTCCAATGAAAGTCCCCAACCTTGAGGTTGATCTGATCAGGTAGCCCTTTACTGATGTCTATTTCTGCGCATATTCTACCAAAAGTGTAGATGCCTTTCTCCCCCCTTGAGGTATCCATTGCCAGGAATCGGCCTAAGGTGTCCCCAATCCCTTGAAAGACAGCAAAATGCCATAGATGCGCAGGGAGGTTTGGAAGCCGAACCCAAATGGGAATTTTGGTGATAATAGCCGAAGAGGGGTCGAAGTCTGGGAACCAAGGGGTGAGGAATAGTCCTGTTGATCCCCAGAACCAAGGGCCTCCCGTTAAGGATTTCTGGTAATCTTCGTTGAAGGCAAAGGCTACAATAAAGAAGCCTTTCGAGCAGAAGAAGACCTTGCAGTTTTTGGTCCAGTTGGAGTGGATCCACTGATATAAGTCAGTAGTACGGGGCCATAGGCCATTAAATCTGCAGATGATGGATGTTTCTGCAAACGTCTAATATTGATCATGCAGAGATGGATGAGTGATTTCAATGGAGGGGGTTTCTTCCATTTTGTCCACCAAGAAAGGCTTGGGAGCCTCAGCTGGCTGAGTAGGCTTCTTGGAAGGTTGTGCATGAACTGCATCTTTGTAAGAGAAAGCAGGAACCGAGGAGGTCTGCCCAGATGCTCCTCCTCGCAGCCGAAGGGTAAACATAACTAAAGCATCTCTTTCAATATTGTAATAAGACAAGGGCATAGGGTCTTCGAGCTGTTTACCTTCGTAGCTCAATCTCTGAAGAGTTGAGGGGATACCCAGCTTGAGTTCCAGTTCTCGCTGAACATGATGCACCAGATCTGAGGCACACACCCAGAGCAACAATGTTTTGCCGGAGAGAAGTAGTATCTGAATCTGAAAGCCAACGACGTTTTCAGAGGGCAATGTTGCCTGAGCTTCCCATTCAAGCAGATCCGTGAGGTCGTGCTGTATTATGGCCTCCATTGCGCAGTAGGCGCCTATTTCTTGGGCTGTCTTACTGCTTGGGGCGGCCGCTGCTCGCTTTTCTGCTAAGGCGATGGTAGAAGCTGCTTTGGGAGCAGAACGCTTCCCCCAGCCATCGCCGACGGCTCTGTCGGCAGTACAATGTGGGTTGGGATCTTGAGCTTTGAGCTTTAAGCCGAAGGGGATAGCTGCAGCATCTTCAGGAACGTTGTTTGATTCGGAAGCTATGGCAGCTTCGTAGGCATTTTGAGTAGGAGTGAAGTCGTCTGCGGCAATGCAAAGAGCATCGGCCATGTCGGCTGTAGCAGGGATGTAGAACCCTAGCTCGAACGCGCGTACAACAAACCGAATTAAATTAGATTTAATTCACAATTAGATGCATTGATTTTAGTGTAGATGTTGATTTCTAATCTCATTTGATTGTTTGCAATAGATACATTGATTTCAGTGTAGATTTTGTCCTCTAATCCTATTTGCTTGTTTGCATTAGATGCATTATATGTTGTTAATGTTGAGGTTGTAGATGATAAAAAATAATAATTTTTGAGATACATTTAGTAATACTTAGAGGGACACTATTAATAAATAATTAGTTGTCAAAAGTTGAGATACCTATAATGAATATGAAAAATATTTGCAGAATAAATCCTCCCGCAAAGTGAAAATTAATCCTTGACAAAACCCGCTCCCTTCTTCATCACCGACTAATTACTAATAGACAATTACATATATTCAAAATATATTCAAAATTACTAATAGAGCAATTGCATACAATAATATATTCAAAATACTTATAAGAGGAAAAAGTATATTTATAAACATCAAAACAAGTCAAAATATTCTTCAAGGAGACGTGATAATTGTTTGGAGAAACAAATAATGTAAATATTTTATAAGTCTAGTCACTTGTAAAAAAAATTCAAAAAGACATTATTTCTTTACTTTGCAAAATAGATTATAGATTAAAAAAACATCAAAATATTCTTGAAAGAAATAAATTATTTCAAACATAAACAAAGAAACAAATTATTTCAAGAGTAATATTTAGTCAATAAATTATTAAGACTACTCTTCAAGTTATATTTTGTAATATTTGGAGGAACAGTATTTAGAATTAATTCATTGTCCAAGTTGTGATACTTAATTTAAATGACATAGATGTGAAATATATTGACAAGATTGTCTCCCTTCTTCATCATCAACTAATTACTAATAAACAATTATATGCACACAAACATATAACACTAAGTGTAACATTCGCAAACATTACCATCCAAATCCAAACAAATAAACACACAAACCACTCAAAGTATCCAAAAATTGGCCTAGAAACCATTAAGGAAAGCAACAAAGACCAACATAAAAAAGAAAATGATATGGTCATTCCAAGAAAATAAACATAATGTGAATTTTGAATATATCTCAAACATTTACATAATAATGATAATATAAAAATGTGACATTGTTGATCTCCACTAGAACCAACTTAGATCCATTTACCACAGGATCTATTATCCTCTGAGAGAGATAAAATCCCTCAAGGTGCAAATCTTTCTTTAAATTCTACACACCAAAAAGAAGGTTTGCACCTCAAGAGATTGATTCATGCGAAAGCATAATAGATATAGTGTTAGATAAATCTAAATTGATTTTAATTTCAATCTTAACCACATAATAACAAATAATAACAAATAGAAAGAAAGTCACGAAATTACATAACAGCCATTAGAAATTTAGAAAGAGAGATATTTTATATCTAAAAGAATTATGATTTTACAATGTTGAATTTAGAAGTTACATGATTTATTTGATATGCATTTAGTATAAGATTTAATTAGGTATCAATGTTGATTATAAAACATTTGACATACCAAGTAATTTAGATAAGACGGATTCTTGAAGATATGGGTGACGTGAAAGAGGAGTGTAAGTTTTTAAATAATCAAATTTATGATGTAAATTAATGAAACTTAATATCATTTTGTAAGATAAAGTATTTAATTGAAACAAATTATTTGATGTATTATAATATAAATGAGAATGTTATTAATATATATTATTAATATTTTGGAAAATAAAAAATATATTTTATATATCAAATTATTAAATGTAATTATTAGTAAATTTTTTACAATATTATTAACAGAGTTTGTTAAAAATTAAGTAGATAATTTATAGACTATAATGTTTGATAAGTGCTAGTAAGAATGTTGGATTGAAGATAAAATAATCAAAACTAATATTCTTATTAGCACTTGCGAAAGAGTGCTATTAAATCATTTCTATAAATTATCTACTTATTTTATAACAATTTCTCACTTTTTTAAGATAACATTTTATATATATATATATATATATATATATATATATATATATATATATATATATATCCGTGTTAAAAATTAAATATAGAATTTATAGAATTTATTGGATAGCTTTGTTTGATAAGTGCTAGTAAAAATGCTAGCTTGGAGATCAAATGCAAGCTAGCATTGTTATTAGAACTTATCAAACAAAGCTAAATAATAGAGTCTATAAATTATCTAGGTACTTTATAACAATCTCTGACTTTATTAATATAACTTTATAAAAGAAATATTATATATATATATATATATATATATATATATATATATATATATATATATATATATATATATATTCCACATATAAAATAACTATTTTTGTGTAACATACCTAATTAGGAAATCTCTAAACATGGCAAGAAAAAAATGAATTTTTCTTTTTTATTTTATGTAGTTAACTTCAATGTCACTAAATTAACACCTTTCACACTTGCTGCTAGGCTAATTGGTTCGCCAAACTATACAATGAGGACTAAAGAGGCTTAATTAAAATTTATGATAAGGATATGCTAAATTTAACACACAATCCAGCTTATATTAAAGTATGACTATGAATCATCATGATTTGAGTTGCGATACATGAATAAGCATTGTGACTTAATTTTTTCTTTTATGGATATGAATTAAACTATCCTTGTGGCATAGTCATTCTCTCCACATGACTCAATGTAACTAATTCAAAACTTTGAGAGTTATAGAATTGTCACCCATTCACCAAGGTATTGTCAGAGGTTTTTAGATCTATGGCTTAGACACGGCTTAGATGGATTGGGGTTGGATAGACGACTTCAAGCGATTGAGGGAAGTTAGGGTACAATTGCCTCCCACCCGTGCATTGTATGAGAGTCATTAGTTCCATTCCTTGGTAGGGAAGAGCCCTACAACCTCTCCGACAAACCCCTTCCCCTATAACTCAGATCCTAGAGCCTCATGCTCTCTCGGTTTTTCTCAGAATAGGTAACCTCCAAACTCAGTTTTCATAATAATAATAATAATCTACTATTGGCTATCTGGTTAATATTTCCTTTTAATGTCAGATAAAAATTGCTTATATATTCTGTAACAGTTGGGGGAAATGACATAGAAAGGTTCAATATACACGTAACTCAGTGTTTTTCTCTGAGTCTTGTCAACCATTTTATAGTTTTCTCGCAGGTAAGCTTGCAACTAATTCTTATTAACTATTTTCTGAGGCGTACTAGGTTATTTCTCCAACTCCACACCCTTATTTTGTTGATGGTTATTGTTTTCAGGTAGTGTGTGCCTGGGCGAGAAATTAAATTGGATTTCTTACAGTCTTGGGTTTAGTCACAACCAATCGCAACTTTCACGTTGAATATTGAATTAAAGTCTCATTTTTGGTTCTTGTTGCTGCAAGTATTTCCAAATTGGAATCTAGTGTTTCCTATCTCCTCGAAGCTACACACTTTTATAGTTCAATGCTTGATATTCCATGTGTAGTGATTTAACCTCACTAAAATTAGGGTCTCTCTCATGGGAACCTTTGTTAGTTTTTCGAGTCTTGACTACAGGGTTCAGTATCGAGGGATTCATGTATTTTCATTAAAATAAATGTTATATGAATGTCGATATTTGGATTGTTCCCTTTGAATAAAAATCATATCCAGGGGTAATGATACTCTAATTATTTTTCTATAGGAGTACCATTTTATAAAATTATAACTTCCGAAGTTCCTCGTAATTTTTTAATTGGTTCATGGGTAAATTTGATAATCTCAGGATGATGAAAATGATGTGCCATGTTACTTCTATGAGGAAGTGGTCTGTAGGCTAGTCTTGAAATTATTTCATTGAATCCACTACCACGTGCACAAGACTCGAAGATATCGGTTGTAGCTAAATGGAGGACGACTTTTGCGTGTGGCTATAGGCCTCTATCCACAAGACTGCATCCATGCAGTTGGGCTATAAAGTCAGGTAAAAATTGTTTCCAACTCAAAGGAAAGGTCACGACTGGAAAGTGTATGATATCTGGGTGATCTAGTGTATTTGGGTGTTGTAGTACGTTCGGTACAAGTTCGTAAGTTACATATTTATTGTTATGGTTATGATATCCACATATGAGCTTATATTCTTGTGATGTTGTATCATTCTAATATTGATTGATATGTTGAGATGCAATAGCCTCACCAACAACAAGCTGAGCTAATGCTTTTGATTATTCATTTTATTTGATCTAATAGTGATTTCTCCAAGAAATAGAAGTCCAAGATATTGAGAGCATAATAGTTGACTACAATTCATATGACTCCTATACAGACCATAAGATACATTAGTGGGATGGGTGAAGTTAGTTTAGCAACAGGGAGAGGGAGACTCTCTTGATCTAGTAGATACATTGAGAAGTTTGAAGGCAGAGATCGTAAGTTGCAAGGAAGAAAATGAGAGGTTGATTGAAGCACACAAAAGGCTTGTAAAAGCTCAAGAAAAGCAAGATAATATTAATGTAGTCATCATCCAAAGCCTTTCAGATTTGCAAAAGTAGGAACAATTGAGGATTCGTCGCGGGGATAGACAGGAAGAAAGGACCAATGGTACAGATGGAAGAAAGTCTAAGAAATGGTACAGATGGAAATGGATGATATAGTAAGGAGTGGAAGACTCTTGGATACACCTAAGAGGAGTTATATTACTCATGGATTTTACTCTATATTTGCTTCTAGGAGAGACCATCGCTATCACTTCCAACATAATTATAAACGAGTGAGAAGGGGTATTTTCCATACAAATGCAAGAAAGTGAAGCCTCATACCTTTGATGGTGAGATGAATAAATTAGAAGATGTAGAAGCATGGTTTCCTGGAATGAGGAAATTCTTTGGACTTCATAATTACTTTGAGAATATGAAAGTTAAGATAGCTACATTCAATCTCAAAGGGAAAGCAGACATCTCGTGGGAAGAGGTCAAGTATGTCAGAGGTATTAAGGAAGAGGATATGAAGAGAATAATTTGACTGACTCTTCAGGAAGAAGTACCTATCTAAGAGGTATTATGATGGAAAGACCAAGGAATTATATTAGCTCATAATGGGTTCCATGAAAAATGAAAAATATACAAAAATATTTCTGGATATGTTGAGATATGTGCCATATCTCAAGGATGAGAAAGAGAAGATCAAAAGGTACATCAATGGATTTTTATTATCATTTAAATGCTAGATTGATTTTGATTAGCCTCAGTCATTGGAGGAAGTCCTCAGGAAGCTAAATAATTCCTAGGAGTAGTCAAAGTGAAAGCTTAAGTTCAAGCGTGACTAGAAGGGTAATGAAAATACTAAATGAAAATGACCTAAGAAGCGAGGAAGATCTCAACATGTAAGTGACAAGGAAAATGTGACACCTCGTAAGAAGGTCGATGTCACTCGGAAAGGACATGGGTGTCATCTTGTAGAGCATCTGAATGAAGGCAGTGGCAGAGAACAGTTGAAGAGTTGGATTTGTGGTAGAGATTATCGCAAGAAGGATTTTCCATTATATGAGGGTGGCAAGCCTCATATATACAATGCTCAGGAGGTGCAAATATCTAGGGATGTAGGTCAAATAATTCCTCAAATCTATGCAGTATTTGATACCAGGAATGTAGACCACCAATGATCCATTATTGATTTGGAAGTGCATTCAGAATCTTGATTGGTGCAACTCGCTATAGGGACCAATGGAAGAGTTCATCATTGGGTGAAGTCTTCTGCATTTGAGCTTAATGGCATGCCTATAATATAAAATAGGAATTCTCTTCATTTACATTCATATAAAATGATTTTTGGCATGGAATAGTTGTTTATTAAAAATACCAAGGTATATTGATATGAAAAGGCCAGTGAGTGTCTCGATGAGGATGGAGAAAAGAGAGACTTGCAGGAAAATAAGAAGCCTACATATGTGAGGATGGTTATAACCATGAAAGGTAAACGTAGTCGCAGGAAAGGAAAGGATGTTTATTGTTTTTAATACATGTTCCTAGTGATAAAGGGAAGGAGGATGAGGATGATGATGTCCTAAGGAGGCACCATGTCTTATAGCAGTTTCAAAATGTTTTTCCTATAGAGATTCCAGAGCTGCCTCCTCATAGAGAGGTGGATTTGTCTATTGAGTTGATGTGAGGAGTAGCACCAACATCTAAGAAAGTATGAGCATGCCTGAGTTGGTGGAACTAAAGTTGTTGCTTAAAGAGATGCTTGATAAGGGATACATAAGGCCAAATGTATCTCCTTAGGGTGAACTAGTGTTATATTTAAACAAGAAGGATGGTACTCTTAGATTGTGCATTGATTATAGATAGTTGAAAAAGGTGACTATCAGTATTTTCAAATATTTATCTGAGATTGGGATATCATCATGTGTGCAAAAAATAAGAAGACATCTACAAGACTACATTTCATACAAGTTATGAGCACAATGAGTTTATGGTGGTTCCTTTTGTTCTTATCAATGCTCTAGTCACTTTCATGTGTTTGATGAACTCGGAAAATTTAAGGATGGAAATTTATCTTGAATATTAGAAACCCTCACGAATCTTACTAATCCATCTTATGCAAAATATAAATGGTTAGTGATATTTTAGTAAAAATATTCAAGCTTCTAATGATTTTATATAGTCTCTATATAGTTTTGGCGCTTTTAAAGGTAAAATAATTTTTAGTATAAAATTTGGGCAAATCATTTTTAGGATAAAATGGGAATTGGAGAATATTTTTTATGGAAAAATTATGGAAAATTAGCCCATCTACGAATATTAGCCCCTAAAATTTTCCCTGTTGATGAACATTTTATTAAGCCCTTACCTAGATAATTTTGTGATAGTTTCTGCCGATGATATATTGGTATATTCAAAGAATGAGGAGGAACATGTAGAGCACCTGGTAGTGGTATTGAGATTGTTGAGAGATCATAAGTTGCATGCCAAGCTCAACAAGTGTAGCTTATTTCAGTCTCGCATTCATTACTTTGGACATGTTGTTTCCAAGGAGGGGATAGCATTGGATCCAAAAAAGAATAATACTATCATGGAGTGGCCAGCTCCAAAGAATGTGGATGAGGTTAGATCATTCATGGGACTAACAAGTTATTACAAGAGATTCATCAAGAGCTTCTCCAAGATTGGTTATATTTTCACATATTTACAGAGGAAAGGAAATAAGTTTGAATGGACCACTGAGTGAGAAGTTAGTTTTAATCAATTGAAGCAGTTTCTTACCAATGCTTTGGTTTTGAGGATTGAAAATCTTGATAAGGACATTGTGGTTTGCCATTAGATAAATTTTGACGTATAAAATGAGCCTCAAAATAAAAATGTACATCAAAAATCAACTTTATAAGAACCAATAAGATTCAACATGATGATGTCAACCATGGGGGATGATGATGTCGACCATGGGGGATGATTGACCATTTTTGGAGTAAAATAGTACAAAGATAGAAAAAATATAAAAATAACAGACAACCTTTTCAACTCACATGTTCAACTTATATCCCTACCGTTTTACTCAATTTTCGAGAGGTTCACTCATTGGATGAAGAATTTAATTCTTGATCCAAGGACAA
This sequence comes from Pinus albicaulis, assembly GCA_034641835.2. Taxonomy (NCBI): domain Eukaryota; kingdom Viridiplantae; phylum Streptophyta; class Pinopsida; order Pinales; family Pinaceae; genus Pinus; species Pinus albicaulis. Next base: position 89,620,684 of record MU968411.1, read on the forward strand.
TCCATGTTGCTTACTTTTGATGGACCATACTACATGAAAAATGAGAAATACATGATAAAATTTTAATACAATCATGTTTTTCATGTATTTCTCATTTTTTGTGTAGCACGGTCCATAGAAAGTTTGAAACATAGGTACCCCTTGGATAATGAGTTAAATTTTGCATCCAGTGAATGTTCTTGCTTAAAATTTGAGTTAAATCATAGGGAGATACGTTGAAAATATGGGTTGAAAGAGTAGTTTGTTTTTTTCCCCTCTAAAATTTGATGATGTTGTATACTATTTTTTTTCTTTAAATTTTCACTATTGTTTTATAATATTCCTTAGGAGGCCCATTTTAGACCTCAAAATTTATTTAATGATAGATGCATGTAAGGAAGGAGTTGGTGGAGTCTAGATGCAGGAAGGGAAGGTGGTTTGCTATGAATCATGAAATTTGAGTGAGAATGAGTAGAATTATGTGACTCATTATATTGAATTGGAAGCTATCATTCATGCATTGAAGACGTGGAGACACTATCTCCTTGGAAGGAGGTTCATTTTGATGAGTGATCATAGTGGACTAAGGTACTTGTTTGACCAACTTAATTTTAATGAAAGGAAAGATAGATGGTTCTCTAATCTTAGTGAGTTTGATTTCGAGATCATGCACATCAAAGGCATAGAGAACTGGTTTGTGGATGCTCTCAGTAAGAGAGTGCAGGTGAATCATATTTCATCTTTGAGCTCTTATGGGGCATATTTGTAAGAGCATATCTTAGATGTGGGGAAACATGATGAGAGGTACTAGTGGCTAAAGTCGAGATTGAAAAATCAAGGTGACGTTGATAAGGATGAGGAGCATCATCTTATAGTAGATGTATTGGTTAGATTCAAGAGTAAGATCTATGTTCTTGACAGTGGTGAATTGAAGAAGCTTATTTTTAAAGAGTTTCATATCAATCTATATTCAAGCCACCCAAGATACCATAATACCTTGACTTCTATCGATAAGTTATACTATTGGCCTAATTTGAATAAGCATGTGGTTGATTTTGTTGCTAAGTTCTTGGATTTTCAATAGGTGAAAGTTTAATGCAAGCATTCAGCTAGTTTGATCCAGGCTGTTCCAATTCCAGAATCAAAATGGGAGGTTATTTCCAAGGATTTAATTACAATATTTCTGAGGATATCAAGGCAGCATGACCCCATCAAGGTTGTGGTTGAGAGGTTGAGCAAAGTAGTTCAATTCATTGCATTGAAGTTTACTAATTTAGCTAGTGAAGTGGCTCAAGTATTTATTAAAGAGATAGTGAGGTTGCATGGATTTACCAAGAGGATTATATCATATAGAGATTCTAAATTCACTTCCAGTTTTTTGAAGGATTTGTTTGTAGGCTTGGGGATAGATTTTGCCTTAAGTACAACTTATAATCCATAGATAGATGGATAGACACACGGGGTTAACAACATTCTTGAGCATATGTTATGTATTTCATGCATTAGTTGAGGAACTTGGAGGATTATCTTCAATCGGTGGAATTTTCATATAATGAAGGGTATCAGGAATCCTTAAATATGAGTTCATTTGATGCTCTCTATGGGAGAAGTTGTAATACTCCTATTAGCTGGAGTGATCCAGTGAGTAGGGTATTGATTGGACTGAATATGCTGAGAGATATGGAGAAGGAGATGTAGATTATGAAAAATAATTTAAAGGCTACATAAGATATGCAAAAGAGTTATGCATACCAACATAAGGTATTCAAGTTGTTTGAGGTTGGAGAGCATGTGTACTTGAACATCAAGCCTAAGAAGAGCTCCTTCATGACTCGATCATGTTCCAATTTTGCACCTTGGTATTGCAAGCCTTTTGAGATCCTTAAGAGGATTCAAATAGTGGAATACATAATAGCTTTGCCACTATCAATGAAATTTCATGAATTTTTCATGTTTCGTTGGTTAAAAGATATGTAAGGGATATTAATTATGTGATTAATTTTTCTGTATTACACACGAAACCAAAATGAGAGTTCCACCCAGAGCCTCATCCTATAGTAGAAGAAGCTCATGTTCCAGAACTGAGCAATAGAGCAAGTTAAAGTGCAGTGAAAGCACTTTGGGCATAATGAAGCTACATGGCAGATGGGTGATGAGATGCGAGAATTATATCCTTATTATACGTATCTTTTTGTGTATATGTGTGTCAATGCAAATACTATATCGATATATGTGTATACAACTCCAATAAGTAGTATGTTAGTCATGTTTTCAACAATTTGTCATTGTTAATAGTGCATTGAACTTGGTTATAAATATTCATGCGTAGTATCTTTGCCAGCTTCAGTACTTTTGGCTGGTCATAAGTGTGATAGAATACTCAGGACATTGTTTCCCCAAAGCGGAGAGGTTTGTGATAACCCCGAGTTAAATATCCATGTAATAAATATGCAATAAAAAATGCAAAAATAAAAGCAAGGTCATGGGACATGTATTCCAAGCTAAATGGAGGGGGAAAACTTTACATTAGGCACAATTTTTGTTTATTTTTGGCTATGGAAATTGGAATTGGCATTGGAAGAGAGAAAATGAAATAAATGACAATTAAAACAAGAAATAAGGGAAAATAAGAGAAATGGAAGATGAAGAGACAAGAATATTCTTGCAAGAGAAAATGAAGCAAAAGGAAAGGAGAAAGAGAAGAAAAAATGAGAGAGAACATTCACAAACGTTATTAGACATTGTAGCATTCACTTAGAGAAGAAGAGAGAAAGAGAGAGAATAAGTACTTGGACAAAAGGAAGACACAAGAAATCAAGCAAGGAACAAGCATGGGAGTGCAAAAAGGAAGTTGGAAAAAAATAATTAAGCATAGAAATCAAGCAGGGAAAGAGTATCCAACAAGAGGATTTTGTAGGTAATAGGTTGCATGTATGTTTAACTTGTTGGGATGTGAAGGCATGATTTACATATTGGTTTATTGGTCCTATTTATTTTCACTAGAATGGGATTTTCCTAGATTGAAAGTGGTGTATAACCTTGCCTTTTGTTGTTTCTTCAATAGCCATGGTATAGTGGGTTTTCATTTTGGTTGAGCTTTGGATTATCGGTGGATTCAGATTCGGTTGAGGTGGTCTCAAGAAAATACCAAGGGTTGAGGGCGGAGATGGTTTTATCCTAGAAGCCCTTGAGAGGTGGGTGGAGACATGAAATTCCTCTCGGTATGGTGAAGGCATCCAAGCTTGTTTTGGTTTTGGTTATTTATAGATCTAGGTGAAATCAATGTTGCTTGAGGGTGGAGGTGCTTTAACCTTTCGATTCACTGGTTGGTTTTGTTTGGGTTTATCCCATGTGATCCCACATTCATGCTCGGAATATGGTATGAGGGTCATTGGATGAAAGAAAGGTCTGATTCAGCCCAATATATGGTCGAGTGGTATGTGAAAATCACTGACATGGTTGGCTATATGCATATTCTATTATGTGTTATTTATTATTAAGCTCAATGAGCACAGGTATTGGTTATTGCGTTGATTTTATGACTTCTTTGTCATGGATTAATTCTAATTAAATGTTAGTTATACGCATGACACGTTCTTATTATATGATTTTCTCTTGTTATTGATAGCATTCATAGTTTTATAAGTTATTGAATGGTTATATGAATTCATGAGCTAACAATTGTTTGAAGAAACCAACTTTAGAGGTGGAATCCTTCTTACTGATTCTTTAGTGAAACGAATGAAATAATTAATAAATATGCATTCATGTCCAGCATGTGTTATGCTTACAAAGTTTTTGTATAAATTTTTATCAAGTGTCTGACATGCTTGGGATAGATCTGAGCCTAAGAATATATTACAAAAACTTGTAATTATCGTTGACGGAGTCCTGGAATGTTTTGGGTAGCTTTGGACAATGGCCTGTAGGCTAGTCTTGAAATGATAGCATTGAATCAATGGTCGTAGTCACATAACTGGAAGATATCAGTTTTAGTTTTAGGGAAGATGGCTTGTGCATGTGAATGAAGGGCTATAGCTACACCCACAAGACTGCATGCATGTGGTTGGGTTGTAAAGTCAAGTAAAAAGTTTTTCTAGCTTAGAGGAAAGGTCAATAGTGGAAAGTGTATGAGTTATGGGTGATATGGTATCTTTGTGTCTTGCAGTAGGTTTGGTACAATTTGGTAAGTTAAGCCCCATTTCCATAAGTTCATCTTCAATTTTGATTCATGCATAGTAACTCTTGGCTCATGTTTACCTTGATGAACTTGTGAAAGTGGGTAAATCTGGGGTGGGGTGCTAAACCTATGGTATGATGTTGTATTTTCCAAGTGTCACTATGACACATAGATCACACCTTTTCAATGTAGTGGTTCATGCATGCATCTATATGTGTGACAAAGGAGCACATTATTAAAGGTATCACAATGCTAATTATATATGTTACCCCTCATTATTCCCATCATATGTGATGGCAATATAAATAGGGCCTTTCCATTATTTATATTGTGTCAACATCGAGATTTTCATGATATAACTCGAGGAATTTCTCGTCGCTCAAACTATATACACAATAATAAAATGTGCTAATAGGGCTATATAATATAAGTTAAGTGAAATAAAGTGTAAAGATATTTAAAACAAAATAAAAGAGTAAGTGTAAAAGTTTGTTCTAACTACAAGAGTTGTTTGTACAAAACCCCATCCTCACAAAACTTGGTAGTTAAACACTCTGATGTACTCATTGGTTATAGGTGACACCGACATGCCATGATATCCTTGACATGATGTTGCAACCATAGTGCAAGTATCCTAAATTATTGTGAACATGCATCTCAGGGTGGGGATTAATGCAAGACAAGGTTGGATCCTTAAACATGTAAATCTAGGGATTCAAAGATACATGGGAAAGATAATATTTTATAAACCCTAATGAATTGGGAGAAATAAGGACCATTGCAATGTGAAAGTATCGATAAGAGGTATTCCCCTAAACCCTAATTCATCTATGTGATCAAGTTTTGATGTATGTCAAGAAAAATAATAGGGTTGATAGGAATGAGGTCATGGGGAGATCGACCAATTCCAAACATGACCATAACCTATGCGACCTTAAGTAAGCAAAGGGGGGCCCAAAATTTTGGATATGCCCAAAAAAAAAAAATTGGTGTTGTTGTAGCTGCTACAACATAATCAAAAAATACATTTCAAAATTCATAAATTTTTATCCTAACTTTGGTTTCATTAATAAAATTTAATGAATAAGATTAATATACAAATATAGTATAAAAGTTCTAAGAAAATAATGATGAATAGTATTGTATCTCTTTTCCATATGTATGATTTTTATTTCCACATCAATCATTTACTCCAAATTTTATGAAATAAAGCAAATAGATAAAAATATCATAGAAATTCTTGGAAAAATATTGCAGTAATATTGCATGTCCTTTACGTATGTACAATTTTTTATCAACATATTCTATCATTTAGACATAAAATTATTGTACTAACAATATGGACATATATATTATGTTTTTACTAAGAAAAAGTTAATTCATTAAATTACTAAACTCAATTTTCACACATTTTATAAGATATTTACTATAAACAAAATTATATATTTTCAAAACTAATTTAATATTTTACATTTCAATTTACAATATATTATTTTATTTTTTTATATAATCTGAAAATGAATAAAATTAAAAAAATTTAAGCTTTTAATTAGTGGCTATTAATGTGTTATGAGAGATCATAATCTTTTTTCATTTACCCATTTCTTCTTAAACATATTGAATTAAGACATATCAAACTTACCAATTATGTTTTTTTAAATAAAAATTAATAAGTAATTATGAAAACTATGGATAATAAAACTAATTATTTAATTGTTATATAAACTCATATTCACAACATCTTACCAATGAAATTATTTATTTATTTATTTATTAAAAATAATTATAAAACTATTAGTTGAAATAAAATTAAGGACTTAATTATTAAATAAACTTATATTTACCATATAAACATAATTTTACAAAAGTTAGTTATGACATTATGTACATCACATTATAAAAAGAAATAATTTATAAACCTTAAAATTATAAAACTAAATTCATTAAATATAATTAATACTTAACAACAATAATTTATTTAAAACAAGTAACATCTTTAGAGTTTCTATATTACATATCCTTCTCCTTCTCATTGAAACATCTTTTATTACAAAATGTTTATCTTTTCTTTCACCGAAAAAAATTCCACAAAGATAAATATAAATTTAGGTGACAATTAGGGAATGATTAGATTTAGGAGGTCAGCAAACTTTTTTTATAAAGAAATTTTAAAATTATAATTTTTTTTTTATATATATATGTAGAAATTTTAAATTAATAACATGTTTTTTTAGTATATATATGTGGATAAAGTTTAATAAGTTTGTGTTTTAATTAAAATTTAAATATAGAATTTTTAATAGAATTTTTTTTTTTATATATTTTTAAATATATAAATAAATTTAAAATAATTATTAAAATATTTATTATTTAAAATTTTAATAAAAATTTAAATTTAATAATTCAAATTTATTATATATATATATATATATAAATATATAAATATAAGATTAAATATTGTTAATGCTATCAATATCTATCATATTCGATGTGGGATTGAACTTGAGTGAGAATTATCATATCAGGGAATTGAATTTGAGTGAGAATTAAATATAACTAAATAAACTTTTACAAGTATTTAACAAAATAACCTACTTAAAATTAAAAATATCAACTGCTGCGATACTTAAAATTAAAAATAACAACGGCAGCTTTGCTAGACTTTCTTCTAAACCCATTGTTTCTTAAAAGGTTGAATAACAAACTAGAGTTCCAAAAGATCAAGGCTAACAATGACACATCCAGACTTTCTTATAATCGTATTTTTTGAGTTGTTACTGTGTTATGTGTATAGAAAGAACACATGAAACAAGTACACCGCCATTCAACCGCAGTGTTGTCTCTGATTGAGTTTTCTCCTGAAAGTCAAATTATTATTAGCATTTCATAGAGCTTGAAGAGTAACCCAGATATAAAACTGTACATTCCTTCTTCGAAAATGTTTTTATATACACCACACTTATCTTAAGATCGAAAAAGAGTAGAAGTATTAAATATTTAGTTATAACTAATTATCTATGGTGCACGAGTTTTTGATAAGTGGGTACTTCAGGTGAGTGGAATGAGTATTTGACATTGTTATAATGTGGCTTTAATTTTACAATTTTATAAAAAATATTGGGGAATATTTGGAGTGGTAATAATATAATATATTAAAATTTAATATATATTAAAAATAAAAAATAAAATAATTTATTTATTTTCATTTAAATTTTGCCAATTAAGATTGGTTAGAAGTCTCATTCTTATAAGTCTCATTCTTATTTGGCTCTTCATTTTCATTTGGAAAGAAGAGCTTTCCATAAATAAACAAGTTGTTTTGCTTAGTTCCAGATCCATATCCAAATCTAAACACAACTGCATACCCTTAGCATAGACACAACGACATACCTTTAGTATAGTTCCATCAATTTAAGCAACATTCAAGCTAACAACCTCAAATAAAACTAAATTTGTAGCTCCCAAAACCTCAAATACCTGTTGCAGTAAAACTTTCAAAAAGCTCCGAAAAATATTAGTTGAAGCTCCCCTACAATTTTAAAGCGTTTCCTATCCGCTCCCAAACTCCTAAGAACAGAGGAGCTTGAAGAACGTCCCTCCCAGGACTGTACCCGTGTAACTATGGTAATTATGCATCAATCTCTGGTCAACTAATCTTGTTTTAGTAGCACGTACCATTTTATGACAATCAAATAAAATCAATTAGATCATGTTTATGACAGGTAACTGAAAAAGGAGTTGTTTTTAGTGCGATTTTTTGGAGTTTCAGAAAAATTTGAGGTAAAATTTTGATTTCTGTTATTTAAATTGGTTTTTTTGATTGTATATATGAATTCAGCATCCTGAAAAATCTCTAGGACACTTAGATTGTACAAGGTTATCCATCAAACTTCTATTTTCAATAAATTCTTGCCTGAATTTAGAGAAATTAAACCAGAAAAAACTACCATAAAAACCTTCAAAAAATCGCATTACAAACTACTGGACTGTACAAACAAATAGAACAAAGTTTAGACCAGAACCAGGCTCCTGCAGACAGGCTCGATTCTTGGAAATTCCTGCTGGGTTCTCACAAAAATGGCTTGAGCACGGAACCGAGCCTCAGGATCGTTACCGCAAACAGAAGCTGCTACTATGACACTGGTGGTGTTCTTCGTTAATAATATCCTCCACGCACTGGAAATCGGAAACATGGCAGGGAATTGTTAGGGTGCCCTTCTGCTCAAATCCATATTCCTCTTCGGCTCCCTTGAGGAGTTTCTGGAAAAGAGGATGGTTTACACGCACCGCCGGTATTACAAATCGCTGCCGTTGTTCTCCTTCACCGCCCACGTACACGGCGAGACAGCCCTTGGGAACGTCCCTGTGAAAATTGTGCGTCTTCTCCTTTGAGGTGCCGTGTTTGAGAAGTTCCTCGGAATGGTGGATGTTGTTTCCCATCTGTACCTCACCGCCTCAATGGCTTGTACCTCAAACAACCAGCTATTACCTTGCAGAAATGGCACAGAGAATTTACTAATCCCAATGCCAAAAAGATACCGATACCACAATTCAATCGGAGAAGCGACGGAGTAGGAAGCTTAGCCGACTATGAAAAATCTTGCCCATAAATTAAACCGGGTGGGGATCAGAGAGACTTTGCACAGAAAAAATCAGACTGAATTTGCAGAGAGATTTAGGGAAAAGATGGAAGTAAGGCGGGGAAGCATGCGTTCTAAGACAATATGTTTTTAATGCAGTGTATAGAAACGCGTATAATAAAGACAAATGATGGTCGAAAGGAATCGAGAAGAGCTTGCGTACTGTTTCCAAATTGATGGGCAATATTCATTTTGTTCGCTCACATCTTCCACATTCCCTAAACCTTGTGGTCACGTAGAAACCACGCAGGGAAGCGTTTGACTTGAGTGATATGTGCGGTGAGACTTTGATTTCTGAATCCTGGGGCGGTGTCACGTGCTAAAATAAGTATACCCTGGGGTTTGACTACATGGCTACCGTAATATATTCGAATTCCATGGCAAGGGGCAGCAGAGTGAATGGTCCAATGGTTTCATTCCTCGTGGAACTGTGAATCCAAAAGTTTAAAGTATAGAGCGGAAATCCTCACACTCGATAGTGACCATCTTCACAATGGAGTTTTACAACTCTCAACAAGGGCTATTCTAATATTTCTCCGGTAGCATGTAGCACGTGGGTCATGCACTAATACCCTTATCATGTCTAAACCCACTACTACATGTGAGCTGTTTTAAGACAATTTTTTTTAAGACAAAAGAAATTTTTTTGTCTGATTTTAGTTATTTTATATTAAAAGTTAATATCAATTGAATTATCTTAAAGATAAAATTTAAGATAAAAATAGTGTAAGACAAAAATAGTTTGAGACAAAACTTTATATTTAAGACAAAAACGATTTGAGACAAAAACAATTCGAGACAAAAAAAAATTAAGACAAAAAAATTTAAGAAAAAAGTATTTTAAGACAACTTTATATTTAAGACAAAAATAGTTTGAGACAAAAACATTTTAAGACAAAAATTTATATTTAAGACAAAAGCACTTTGAGACAAAAAAAAATTAAGACAAAAGCAATTTGAGACAAAAATATTTAAGACAAAATTTTTTATTTAAGACAAAAGCACTTTGAGACAAAAATATTTAAGACAAAATTTATATTTAAAACAATGGTGACTTAAGACAATGACAATTAGGACGAAACCCATTTAAGATAGTTAGCAATTAAGACAAAATCATTAGCATTCGGAAGCTTGCATTGAAATATCCATGAGTGGATAGTGGATAATTATATTTTTTATTTTTAAAAATATATATTCAAACCACATGAAATTTGATCATGTCATGATATTTATTTCTTTTATATTATATTTTTCCTTTTTCATTAAAACCACATTCTAAAAATACAATAAATAAATAGATAAAAAAATATTATTTTTTGGTTAGCCACTCAAGCGGATTTGAACTTTGAATCTCATGTTTTAACATAATATAACTTCATAAAAAAGTGATTGTCAATTGAGTTACATTAATCCATGAACTAAAATTGTTTGTTTTTTTAAATATGTGCAAAAAATTAAACTAGCAATTGCACCAAATGTTGCAACGGAAACACTGTGAGGCATGAAATAGAGAAGAATCTTAACATATAAGAAATCATTGAATGATAAAAATTAGTAAACAAAACACCATTCAACAAAATATTCAACGAAGAAGGCTCAGTAGGTACAAGGGATGAAAATTTGGTTTTCAAATAGTAAATTGGCATTTGACATTCACCTATGAAACATCAGATTATTCGAAAAATGTTATGGGCACAATAACATAAATAGATTGTTGGGGGTATAGAAATGATGCAGTTGAGTGAGTTGTTGAGGAAGTATTGCGTGGTGAAGGAGAATGCAGTGGTCCTTGAGGGAGACAAGTTGTCAACTTCATGAGTAGGGGTCGTTGTTAGCTTAAATTTTGCGAGTTGCCTTTTTTTTGGGTGTGCCACAACCTTGATCTTGCTGATAATTCATCAGCTAGCTACTAATTGAATGCCTCCTCGGAGAGCTTATCTGCTAGTTGATTGAGCTCATGATAAATGTGGGTGAAGGATGACCATTCTAAATCCTGAATGTGCGGCCAAATTTGAGACATCAGGGATTGAAGCCGCAAATTTTACTTATAAAACTTGCATTAGCCCGGTCAACAACTATTTGAGATTCCCATCTCTTGCAAACTCTTCAAATTACCACAAGCACTTTCCAACTAAAGAACAACAAACAATGATGATAACTCGACCTTTAAATTGGAACCAAGAGCCTGAGTATATCTGATATGAATGAATTGAAATGAATTTATATACAAAACACAGTAAAGAGAAAGAATAATCAACATATAATTAACAAGAAACATATTTTTTTTAATGAGATCACCTGGAGATTCTCTGATAATTTGAGTGGGATTTCCTTCAAAATTCCTGCAAGGTATGTTTCCGGTCAAATGTAGGAAAAAACACGAGACATTATAGCTATGTAACTTGATCTTGCAGGAAAAATGAATTACTTCACCCATAAAACATTATTATGAATACAATTTTCGTGTGATCTCAAGATGTGGGTAAAAGTGGATTATATAAGAAAATAAAAATGTTCATGAAATTCCCATGAAAGTGAGTGCATTGATCGATTTTAAGTTTGTTGTTCCATGTTGGTCTCTCTACTATAGAGTTGTGGGATAGTTGTATCATGTGACTAAACTATATTCAATAAATAATCTTGCACTTACCCTGATATTTGAGGAGTAGTGCATTTTTATATGCAATTGTATGGTCTGTGATATCCTAATTGTGAACTATCATATTGTATAACATATCTAATTGGATGTTAGCCAAAGTTTTCCATAGGTATAACATACCCCATTTTCACCCTCTGAGGGTTGTCTTGCCCATGATCACAAACAACTTCTGATCACAACTATAATTAGGCCATTTGAAATGCTTCTTCTAGAGTTTAAAGGAAACACCTCCTTGAAGAAAAAATAAATAAATAAAACAAGAAAAAATGTTTTAACAATTTAGTTAGAAAACAACTAACAACCCTCTTGAGGTGGAAAATTCCAGCCCAATTGAAAGAAGCGAGAAAACTCAAGGTATTATAGAGATAAATTAGGACAATTGTGCAAATTTTTCAAGGATGCAACAAGAACTTTTTCTATACATAATAAGAAATCATTTGCAAATGAGAAGATACCACAGTGGGCATGCACAAGAAGAAGAACCAAAGAAATCAAATTCAATAAAGGAAGCATAACCACCACTCCAAACTCGCTTCTCTAAAACACATACAACCACAATAAATCCCGCTGAAGCTTACAAATTTATCAAGCCCTAACTAACTTACTAACAAATTCAACAAGCCAACATGCTACAATTTATTGAGTCACCCCCAAATCAATTAGTAATTATTGCATGAATGTACATTTGTTTGTAATTTTATTTAAAAGGTTGAAATTCTCTCAAGAGCATATAGAATATATCCAAGAGTTAAAAAAATAGAAATTTTTCCTACCTCCACAGGGTATCATCACACCCAGATAGGTGACAACATACAAGTCTAAATATTCTACCTCTAAGTCTCAATGGCACTTCAACATGTCAATAACATACTTGCAAAAATGCTTAATGAGTTTTGTCTATTCGCTAAAGAGATGTACATCGATCCATCCAAAAATAAACATCTCAATCAATCCAAGACCATAAATTGTGCTAAATAGTTCATCATGTTATTTAACATATTACAATATGGTCTTATATTAGCTCACATATTCCTTGAATATTTGAAAGCCAAACTACCTTAGCATAGTAGACCAGAAATATTTGTACTCTAAAAGACAAGAAAAGACAAAAAAAGACAGCAAACTAAAATAGGAACTTTAACGCTAATCCAGACACTTCATTCTTAGCAACATGATATTTAATGAAGATGATACGTGGAAAATAAGGCTTCATATATTTTCTATCACATGTCAAACCGAGTGAACAAGTACATGCATAGAACACATAAGAAATAGGGTTCATAGATCGACTTGTATTATATGGTTTCAAACCCTTCTTGTCTCCTTTAAGGGGGTTTCGTGAGGTCTTCAAGAAGACTTCCTTTTGCTAACAAAATGGATTGTTTCTTTCACACATGTATGGAAACGTACTTTCCAAATCATATTGTAATAGATTCATAAGGTGATATTATTGGTATTAACTACACCTTATTTGGAGTCATCATTTTTATTGTAGGGGTTGGTACCTTTCAATTGGATGTGGTTGGTGATGTGAAGACTACTCAACCTCTAGCAAAGATTCATACTAACTCTAACAAGCTTATGGATGCTTGTTTACAAAGGGAGACGCCTCTAAACTTAACTCATTGGATTCTTTGTTTGTTCATGCTAATTATTGTTCTCGACTTTCCTTCTCCAAGGGGTTGAGACTATTTGCTTCGTTTATTTTACATGGCCCGGTGAAAGAAGAAGAATGGAGATTGTCTCCACATCTTTTCCATTTCGCTAAGTTACAAATAAAAATATTCAAATTCTATAGCCAATAGACTAATAGCCTCTTGATACACCTTTAGTGAGCTATGCATAGCTCTCACATATCACTGTAGCTCAATGAAATGACATCTAATAGCTCCAAGACACCATTATAAATGGACTAGTTGTGAATTTGTTGTTAAATTATCGCCTCCAAATGTTCAATTATCATGAATTTTGGGGGAGGGGGATCTTTTGGTGTATTGAACAGGGCAAGGGGACATAAAGGTGGCATGGATGGGTAGAAGTACTGAGAGGTTCGAGCATGGTTTACTGAGATCTATAATCTTAACATTAGAGAATGAGAAGGAGCCTTAGGGCCTTATGGCATTGGGGCTAGGGAACCTATAGGTAAGACAATGAGATAAATTGATTGGGGAAACCCCAATAGTTTTGACAAGGGGATTAAGGGCCACATTATCACAACCCATATGCACTTAACCCGTAACCACTAAAATACCTATCCATTTAACCCCAAAGCCGCAATCCCTTAACCCCTACACCCATAAATCATAACAAATTAACCCCTTGATCCCTTAAACCCAAAGCCACTAACCCCTAACCCCTAACTTAGAATCCTTGAACCCCATAAACCCTAATCCCATATCCTCTTAAACCTTGACCCTTCACCCATAACCCCTAACTCCTAAACTCATTAACCCCTAACCCCTTAACTCGCTGACACCTAAATACCATAACCCTTAGGCACTTAACCCCTAAATTCCCTAACATGTAATCCATTTATGGTTAATCCTTAAACCCTGAATCCATTAACCACTAAGCCATTAACCTCTAACCCTTAAACCCCCTATACCTCAACCCCCTAACCTCTAAATCCCATAATCCCTAACCCTTTACCCTTTACCCTTAAACCCCTTAACTCCTAGAACCCCTTATCCTTTCTCCGAAACCAGAGGTGCTCCAACACTAATATTCTTGGGCATATTATGATTTTTTCCTGCTAACCGCTCCAAATAAAACCTCTAAGAACTAGTAGGGTCCAAGGAAAAGAGCTACAAGTTCCCCAAATCTGATCTACATTTTATTGACAATCACACTTCCCCCAAATGTCCTCCACATATTTCCTTGGTGTATTGGAGTTTGAAAAATACATAGGATGCCACAAGTAATCCTAATCATAAGAATCAACTTTCCTAATGACTAGGAGGCCTTAAAAATCAAAAAACATCTTAACTTATGCCTAAAATTACTAAAATTCCCTATCCCAAATATGAAATTAGAAATTCTACAAAATTATAGGGCAACAAGGAAACCAACTTCCTCTTATATAAATCTCTAAGACCTTCTAGAGGGCAAATACAAATTTTGAAATAAATTGTTGAAATTATGCTCTTGCATCAATAGCTACCAATGTATCCTTGTAGGCCACCCCCTTTAACAATAGTAATACCAATGTCCTTTACCTAGAAGGAACTCCTTACATAATTCTCTCTTAGATCCCCTTAACCCATTGCAATGATTGCCTTTGATGCCTACCTAGTTACAAGCACATTTTGAAGCAATTTAGCATATTCCTAGTTGGGGATTTCGATAAGTATGTAATTTTGTTGACATATTGTGACTGTCCGTATGTGAATATATAAAATCATTTTTTTTGTACCAGTTTAAGGACCATTAGGTGTGTGCGCTAACATGGATGGAACACTAACTACATGTTGTATATATTGTAATGTAAATGAATAATCTCTTTTAGAAACGGCTCCACTCATGATGCCATTTTGCAAATGCTTCCACTCACCAATTGTGGTCGGGATTTATGGTGCCATGTTCTCGTAAGGGTAAACCTACCTATCCGTCTCTTTAAATGCACAAAACACACATGTTGGCTTGATCTTGTGCTTGTTGTGGGGAAAATGTTGTTGCATTGGGTTGACCCTGATTTGAAAGGTAGATTTATAAAGGTTCTGCATAGTACTTATATAAAAAATATGTTGGTTTATCCATAAATTTCATGAGAGAAACTCCCCAACACAACAAGTAGAATACTTTTTGCAACCAAAGTGATTAACTATTGCTAGTTCTTTTTTAGAACTAGTACAAACTATAGACAATCCAAAATGCCTCATTTTTTGGCTATCAATATAGTATCCATTTAAATAGACACAAGAATAGGTTAATAACAAATACCTAACACAATCTAAATGAAATACTCTGAGTAGAGAGAGCCACGGTTATATATCTGGTTTAGTAAAAAATGGATTGATATATTCCTCAATGTGGACTGCCAGCTTGCTTTCCACTTTTTCAATCAGGTCATGGTTGTCTTGGATGCCCTTGTGATAGTCTTAAACTACCAACTCCAATGCCATCAACTTTATCCCAGTGACCTCCATTTCTTTGTTTAGTTCTTTCAGGCCCTTCTTGTTTTTGATTTCTCTGTTCCAATTTATAAACACATACAAAAAAACATTGACGGACCTCTTGCTTTAATGCAATGGATACAACGTAAATAATTCTCCATGGACAAAAATTCTCGGGGTCCTGCAATGGCTACAACGTAAATGCTCCCTTGTGTTTCCCTGACAGGCCCTAACACTTCCTAGCACATGTTGGCACACCCTGGCACTTGGCACATCTTGGATGCATGTCACCCTGACACTATAACATGACTTAACATTTCCTATCATACCATGTTACTCCCTCCTCAAGGCACCTAGAACTCGCTAACACTCCTTGTCACATGCTCTTATTCATTCATTTATGCATTTTTGACCTAGTGCTCTGTTATGTTTTCTTGGCACTCCCTAACACTCCTTAGCACACATTGGCACACCTTGGCACTTGGAACATCTTTGTATGCTTCCCTAGCACTCTAACATGCCTTGGCACTTACTATAATACCATGTAACTCCCTTCTTAGCACACCTGGAATTAGTTGATACTTCATTCCCATGCATTTGAAACGAGTGCTCCCTTGTGTTTCCCTGACACTTGGCCCTCACACTCCCTAGCATGTGTTCATGCCACACCCTGGCACCTGGCACATCTTGGAATGCCTATCATGCCTTCGAACTACCTAGCATGTGTTAGTACTTCTAGGCATTCCCTGCCACACCTTGGTATTCCTTAGCTTTCATGCCGTCATAGATAGCCTTACATTTTTTGTGACTTGGGAACCCAACCAACTCATTGGAAAATCAATGTTGTGCCCAAACTAAAGTTTCCCTTTGTCTGAAACTACTTTTTCCAACCCTTTATGTAACCTTAGGATTACCTCCTACAAGTCTTATTTTGGCCTTCTCCTAACACACTTTATCCTTGAGACACTTGGAATTCGTTGACACTACTTGGCACACACTCTTATTCGTTCATTTCCATGCATTTTGACTTAGTTCTCCCTTGCGATGTCCTGGCACTCCCTAATACTCCTCAACATCCATTGACACTTTCTGGAATGTGTTAGCATGTCTTTTCATTCCTTGGCATGCACCGACACTCCTTAGTTATCATGCCCTCACAATTACCCTTACTTTTTTTGGGACTTGGGAACCCAACCAAGTCTTGCCTTGACTATAACAACTTGACCAAGTTATAATTACTACAACTAGATTGTGCCTTTTTCACCTAAGAAATGACTATAATCCCTAAACCCCTAAACCATTTAAACCCCTAAACCCTAAACCTCTAAAACCTTAACCCATAACCCCTTAAACGTGAATTCCCGACCCCTAACCCATTTAACCCCCTAAACCCCTAAAACCCTGACCCATTTAACCCCCAAAATCCTAACCCCTAAAACCCTTAACTACTAAATCCCCTAATCCCCTAAACCTCTAAACGCCTAATCCATTTAACCCCCAAACCTCTAACCCCTTAACCCCTAACCCCTAACCCCTAAATTCCTTAACTGCTAAATCCCCCAACCCCCTAAACCTCTGAAACCCTAAACCCATTTTAACCCATAAACCCTTAACCCTTAACCCCTTAAACCCTAATTCCCAACCCCTAACCCATTTAACCGCCTAAAACCCTAAAACCCTAAACCCCTAAATCAATAAACCACTAACACTTAAACCCCTAACCCCTTAACCTATAAAACCCTAAATTGTTAATGCTTAACCCATAACCCATTAACCCCTCACCCCTAACCCCTAAAATCCTTAACTGCTAAATCCCCTAAACCCTAAGCCCTTGGAGAGGGTGTGCTCAAGGAGGATCATTCTAGGAAATGTTTGTATTTCATCCATAAAAACAACAACCTAAACCGTGGTAGATCATCACTACATAATAAATCCATACTTTTTTGACATATCAGGCTGAGAAGTTTACTCATTGCCTCTCAATCAACTGGTTAATTTATGTATGATTTTAATTGTAAATGGATCTTCCAACTAGCACAAGCTTTACTTGTAATTTATTAAATCCATTATAGGAAAACACCTTATTATGGAAGCATCTTTGGTTTAAATCTCTACCCCTCTAACCCCCCTTCAACCCACCAACAATATGTGGATGACACTCTTCTTATGGGCTCTCCCTCGGTCAAAGAAGCCCTTTCCTTCCAGAATATTCTTGTTGATTTTGACCAGGCCTTTGGCACCTCCATCAATAAAGCCAAATCAAAACTCTTCTTCCTCAATACCTCCTAGATCATTCAACTCAACATAGCTCACATTATAGGCTTTCAACTCAACTCCCTCCCCTCCAAGTACCTCAGAGTTCCCCTAACTGATAAACCCTTGGCCAAAGCCAACAAGGAATATTTGGTCACCAAATTGAAAACAAAAAATATTTCCAATTGGACTTTTAGGTCCTTAAATCTCCTGGGCAGATTAGTCTTGGTCCACTCAGTCCTCCAAGCCATTCCTCAATACCAGTACTCGATCATTTTTGCTCCCAAATCTATTTCAAACCAAATCAAAACCATTCAAAGAGAATTCTTATGGAAAGACAAAGAAAACAAGGGAAAATGGGCCCTAGTAGCCTGGGGAAAAATCTGCAGACCTAAAAAATATGGGGGGCTTGGTCTCAAAGACCCATACTTGTTGGGAAAAGTTCTGGGCGCCAAAACCTGGTGGAGATGGATTACGAGCCCCAACACCTCTTGGGCAGCACTCTGGAAGGAAAAATATGCCCCATCTCACAACCTGAAGTCTCTAATCAGGCTCTCTGGCAACCTCAAAGGTTCCTCGGTCTGGAACCAAGCTTGGGAGAAGAGAGGAATTGTCCAAAACCATTTCTTTTGGGAAGTTCAAAATGACGAGACAACACTGCTTTGGTCTGTCATGCACAAAATCCCCACATATTCTTCTCTCCAAACATATTTAAAAATACCAAATCTTTTAGTCATTTAAAAATACTAAATTAAAAAAATCCCAATATCACAAAAATTCAATAAAAAAACCTAATCAGAATAATAAAAACATTCACTGAGAAACACATTTATACTCTTAATAGATATATACATTGTTTAGTTTTGAAACTCAAAAAGTTTAACAGAAAATCCTAATCATAATCGTAAAAACATCAATATTAAAAATTATATATATTTTTATTCAATATTAATATTACTTTTCTAACCAAAAAAATTAATATATAATACCACAAATAAACATAATACTTGTATCCTGCGACAACCTCGTAGATTTTCTTCTCAATGCAAATACGAACCATAGCCAAGATACGAATCACCACATAGGACCTTTAAAAGGAGCGAACCATACCTCAAAAATTCTTGTACACTAGATGCTTCGAGGTAGCCCTTATATGTCTAAACCTCTAACCCTTAACCCTTAACCCCCTAAACCCTAATTCCCAACCCCTTAACCTATAAACCCCTAAATTGTTAATGCTTAACCCATAACCCATTAGCCCCTCACCCCTATCCCCTAAAATCCTTAACTGCTAAATCCCCTAAGCCCTAAGCCCTTGGACAGGGTGTGCTCAAGGAGGATCATTCTAGGAAATTTTTGTATTTCATCCATACAAACAACAACCTAAACCGTGGCAGATGATCACTTCATAATAAATCCATACTTGTTTGACATATCGGGCTGAGAATTTTACTCGTTGCCTCTCAATCAACTAGTTAAGTTATGTATGGTTGTAATTGTAAATGGATCTTCCAACTAGCACAAGCTTTACTTGTAATTTATTAAATCCATTATAGGCAAACACCTTATTATGGAAGCATCTTTGGTTTAAATCTCTACCCCTATAACTTCCCTTCAACCCACCAACAATATGTGGATGACACTCTTCTTATGGGCTCTCCCTCGGTCAAAGAAGCCCTTTCCTTCCAGAATATTCTTGTTGATTTTGCCCAGGCCTTTGGCACCTCCATCAATAAAGCAAAATCAAAACTCTTCTTCCTCAATACCTCTTAGACCATTCAACTCAACATAGCTCGCATTATAGGCTTTCAGCTCAACTCCCTCCCCTCCAAGTACCTCAGAGTTCCCCTGACTGATAAACCCCTGGCCAAAGCCAACAGGGAATCTTTGGTCACCAAATTGAAAACAAAAAATATTTCCAATTGGACTTTCAGGTCCTTAAATCTCCAGGGAAAATTAGTCTTGGTCCACTCAGTTCTCCAAGCCATTCCTCAATACTAGTACTCGATAATTGTTGCTCCAAAATCTATTTCAAACCAAATCAAAACCATTCGAAGAGACTTCTTATGGAAAGACAAAGAGAACAAGGGAAAATGGGCCCTAGTAGCCTGGGGAAAAATCTGCAGACCTAAAAAATATGGGGGGCTTGGTCTCAGAGACCTAGACTTGCTAAGAAAAGTTCTGGGCGCCAAAACCTAGTGGAGATGGATCACGAGCCCCAACACCTCTTGGGCAGCACTCTGGAAGGAAAAATATGCCCCATCTCACAACCTTAAGTCTCTAATCAAGCTCTCTGGCAACCTCAAAGGTTCCTCGGTCTGGAACCAAGTTGGGGAGAGGAGAGGAATGGTCCAAAACCATTGCTTTTGGGAAGTTCAAAATGATGAGAAAACACTGCTTTGGTATGTCATGCTCAAAATCCCCGCATATTCTTCTCTCCAAACATATTTAAAAATACCAAATCTTTTAGTCATTTAAAAATACTAAATTAAAAAAATCCCAATATCACAAAAATTCAATAACAAAACCTAATCATAATAATAAAAACGTTCACTGAGAAACGCATTTATACTCTTAATAGATATATACATTGTTTAGATTTCAAACTAAAAAAGTTTAACAGAAAATCCTAATCATAACCGTAAAAACATCAATATTAAAAATTATATATATTTTTATTCAATATTAATATTACTTTTCTAACCAAAAAAATTAATATATAATACCACAAATAAAGATAATACTTGTATCCTGCGAGAACCTCGTAGATTTTCTGCTCAATGTTAATACGAACCACCGCCGAGATACGAATCACCACATAGGACATTTAAAAGGAGCGAACCATACCTCAAAAATTCCTGTACACTGGATGCTTTGAGGTAGCCCTTATATGTCGACTCAATTAAAAGTATCAGGCACGTATATATATGAATAGTATTCAACATAAATCATTTACCATTTGTTCTTGAAGTCACTGTAATATAAATGCATTAGATTTGCAGTGTTAATGATTCTTCTTTCAGAGATCCAAAACTTCACAGAGTTGTCTTCTAGGCTTATGAGCACAGTTAGCCGAAGAGATTCAAAAAACAATCCGCATTCTCATTGATTGTTGTCCCGTATAAGATAGAGGATTTGATCTTCTAACTAACCCTGTTACAAAAATGTTTTCAAACTTGAAGTCATTGCAATTGCCAGAAAGATTGTCAATATAATTTTTCACTGTAAAATCCTAACCAAAAAATTGCAATACTTCATTAGCTTAAAGAGAATTCTCTTTTGAGATACCCCACACATATATATAAAAATAATTTTATGATAATTATCTAATTGTATTGTTAAGAGTTGGTCCATCCTAAAAAATAACGAATCTAGACTGTGATATTAAATTAAAATATTATTAATATTATATTTATGAAAATAAATAATTTATTATTCTAATAATAAATTTATATATTTTTAATATAAAATTTTAACAATTTTAATAAAAAATATTTCCATCATTACTCAAATTTTACGGTCATAGTTTGGAAATTTTATTATAGGACAGAGGGGGCACTAACTTTCATCTAATACATATATTTAATTTTTTTTGGAAAAATTGATCAAGAATTCTTACAATGACCATGTATTATCGTAAATCCTCGATGGGATGGCTAAGGAATTAATAATACCAAGATATGAATTTAATAATGTAACTCATAACATTATAATGTCATGTTTTCGAATGCTAATTAGAGCTTTAGAACATATTCCATACCCTTTTTATCATGAAACCTAGTATATAGACCTTCTTACCTACATGTAAGTGTGATCACAATTGGTATATATGGTTATACCACATAGCAATTCCATAACAATATTTCTAAACAAAAAAACAAGAGATTTGGTTACATTACATTAAATAACGTAATGCACATAAAATATACGAGTTATCATGAGATTCAAACCATATTCCAATCCTTTCACTATACCGCATATGGTCAAGTTTTTTCACTCATCCCATTTATCCTTTTATGTGAAAACATAAAGATACGTGTGTCAACCAACTTTGTAATATGACCCATAGACTATAAAATGCATTTTAAAATTTCTCAAAACTAAAACAATATGACAGTGGCTATTTTCATCGATTCACGATCCTCCAAGAATTTAGATAAATATGGCTATTTTCATCGAATAAACTTATTTCCCAAAATATTATTAAATTGTATTAGAGGTATTATGGTTTTTGAAGCATGTAGGTCTATCTTGCAGCCTCAAATTTAAAATTCTGGTGGAATCGCTTCTCACACCTTAATCTTTTTGCTGAAGTAAATTGAAATTTGCAATTTCACCACAGCTTTGATGTGAGGGACAACCTGAAATTCACAATTTCACCACAGCTTTGATGTGAGGAACAACCTGAATATTGGAGGGCCAGAGTATGGAGTGCCTCTACGACGGAGCCTGAAATTCGCCATAGGAAACGTGACCATTGCCAACCTCCCCTCACAGACCTCATTTCTCTCTCAGGTTCTGTAGTTCTTTTAGTTTTTAATTTCGCTTTGAAAATAATAGAAATAATTTTAATAGAAACTGGGGAAAAAATAATTTTTGGAATTAGAGTTATAGCTTCAATAGTATTTTGTAATAATGTTAACAGTTGAGTTGGGTTGACAGGTGGGCACACCATCAGGCATCTATCTGTTTCGGCTATTTGGTTAATCATATATTCTCCGTGCTTAGTACAATACACTGAAAGCTTCTGAAAGCTTGCCCTCAGAAATGAAGACATCCACATCATGCATACATTCTCATCCGATTGCCCTGGAAGCCCTCCACATCGCACAATCCGGCGTGTCTGCATAGCACATCCCATACAGCGTTCAACAAGCCGTTAATCCTGCGTGTCGGCATAGCAGTGATCAGCCTTGGATTAAAGGGTTTCTGATGGACAACGATGGAGTGGTGATTCCTTCATGGAGAGCGGGAAATATCATTTGGCGCCAAATTTTCAGCTAAAGGGTACAACGCAGTTGCTTCAATGGGTTTTTTGGAGTTGGGGTTTATATAACTGGGTTAGCATCTGAGCAAGCACATGTTCACAAGTTGGAGAGCCATTCTATAATTTTCTGGAAACCCTCGATCAAGGTATTTAAGCTTCTTTGTTGTTTTCCTTCTTTGCTCCTAAAATGCTACTGTGTCTATATACTCATTTTGGTTCTTAGCTAATTTTGCATGCTCTACATACTCATGTCATATATTTTTGAAAATTTCTCTTTATTATGGGTTCTTTGAAGCCCTTGGATTCCACGGTAAATTACTAAAAAGTTCTGTTGTTTCGCTCTCAATTTTAATATAGTTAGGTTTCTTAAAATATTTTGAGGGTGTCCGCACAATTGGATTGGAGTCCTCCTTTCAACTTGTCTTTCATGTATAGAATGACCTTCATGCAAATGCACATCTACTACTAGTCCTTACTTGAGATGTTGCAAAAATGTCTCGTAACTAGGAACAAATCTATAGCCACCTGCACTCCCCACATCATAGGATAGAGTTTTTTGAGCTTCCAATAACTCCTTCAACCTCCTTGTAACCATGGTAGCCGCTTCGATTTTTGTTGAAGAATCATCTTCTGATGTTGAATTAAAGCTTGAAGTGTACACATCTCATATTCATTTGTCTTTCTCGTATTCCTAAGTTGTAGAAACTCCCTAGTTTTCTTCACATAGTTTTGAGTTTTTAGTGTGACATCAATAGTGAGCTCTCCACATCTACGAACATTTGTTGCAGAAGTGATTTTCCCCTTAGGATAAGAATCAATAGCCTCATATTTGAAGGACTTGGTGCCTTCCAAATGGCCACTCCTAGATGAAACCTTACCTCTAAGGCAAGAGGCAAAAGTGGTGACTACCCACACAGGAGGGATGGGAATATTGCTATTTTTGGTCGTAAAGGGCTTAAACTATTTGCAAATGCTTTTCTTGCTGTTTTCTTCACATAGTTTTGAGTTTTCAATGTCACATCAACAGTGAGCTCTTCACATCTGTGAACATTTGTTTCAGAAGTGCTTTTCCCCTCAGGATAAGAATCAGTAGCCTCAGATTTGAAGGACTTGGTAAAGAAGTGGAAATCGTTCTTGTAACTAGTTCAATCGTTACAAGAAATTAAATCAATCCTTCTTTGAAAGAGCAGATTAATAGATTTCAACTTGCCAAAATAGAGCTACATATATACTGATGCAGGCAGTGGCATAGCATGCCTTGCAATGTTACCCAGTAATGGGATGTCAATATTCGGTAACATTCAACAGCAGAACTACCAAATACTTTATGACAACGGGAATACTGTCTTCTACATGACAATGAGCTTCATGCATATGCACATCTACTACTAGTCCTTGCTCGAGATGTTGCAAAACTCTCTTGTTACTAGGAACAAATCTACAGCCACTTGCACTCCCCACATCATAGGATGGAGTTTTTTGAGCTTCCAATAACTCCTTCAACCTCCTTGTAACCATGGTAGCCTCTTCAATGTTTGTTGAAGAATCATCTTCTGATGTTGAATTAAAGCTTGAAGTGTACACATCTCATATTCATTTGTCTTTCATGTATTCCTAAGTTGTAGAAGCTCCCTAGTTTTCTTCACATAGTTTTGAGTTTTCAATGTGACATCAACAGTGAGCTCTGCACATCTGCAAACATTTGTTGCAGAAGTGATTTTCCCCTTACGATAAGAATCAGTAGCCTCATATTTGAAGGACTTGTTAAAGAAGTGGCAATCGTTCTTGTAACTAGTTCAATCGTTACAAGAAACTACAACAATCCTTCTTTGAAGGAGCAGATTAATAGATTTCAATTTGCCAAAAGAGAACTACATATATACTGATGCAGGAAGTGGCATAGCATGCCTTGCAATGTTACCCAGTAACGGGATGTCAATATTCGGTAATATTCAACAGCAGAACTACCAAATACTTTATGAAAACGGGAGGAACGTGTTGTCCTTTGCGCCTACGATTTGTGATACCTTGTAACTTGTAAGCAAGAAGATATGTTGTGGTGAAATGGTTTTATCTCTCTCTCTATATATATATCTTTTAGTTTCCTACTACCACTATAAAAGTTAGACACAAAATGCTAGAAGTTAGGCTATGGTGCTTAGTATTTGCAAGGGGTATGGATTTTCTATATCTATGTATTTTTTAATTTGCTACTACTGCTGTGGTTTGGATGTAAGAATATTTTTAGATTGTATATTTATAGATAAATATAGAATGTTGTTATTGCCTATTTCAAAATTACTAAACCCATGACATCTTTAGATGTAGGCTATTACTAGGTGTTTATATGTAGGCTATTACGTGTTTATATGTACACATTTAACTTAAGTGGAAAATTGTTTACATGTAGGCTATTACGTGTTTATATGTACACATTTAACTTAAGTGGAAAGTTGTATAGCTATTGGATTGATATTATAAGAAAGAGGGGGAGGGGTCTGTTCCATGTTGAAGTGTTGATATCCAAATTGCTTCTTTATTGATTTTTAAAAAGAGCTCCAGAGCTCACAAGAAGGATCAGAAAATGAGCAATTTTTTTAATGTTGAAAGAATATGTGTCCTATTTTTTTCATACAAAATGCTGAGTTCCTCAAGGGTCATGTGGAAGGAGATGAAAAATAAGTCGATATTTTTAGATCCTTAATTTTATAGTTGAGAACCCAACTCATGGATGAAGAAGTAGAATGCAAGATTCTATTACTATATGTAAGGAGATGTACCTTAATGTCAAGGGTTGTATGGTTAAGTAATATGGAAAAATTGGACTTGGGAATAAACTTGTGGGGTTCAACAACTTTGAAATTCAGCAACTCGGGAAAACAATGGAAATGACTTGGCAAAAAATGGCTAAGCATTAAAAAATGAAAAATATTTCATTTTTTCATTTAAAATTATGTATAAACTAGCAACAATATATAATCATATTGCCATACCATATGAAAAGAAGATACATATATAAAAGGTGTAAGATTCCAAATGATATAGTATCTACTATCAATGCCTCTGCTCCTTTAGTGGGCATATATATTGGGTCATCCTCTAGTAGTGGAAGGTTCTGTGGCTGGAGTCAAACATAGTGGTGGGTACCGAATCTAGTACAGGACTTTATCCATCCTGTAGTGGCTGGTTAAGGACTTCCTCTACTGCCAGCCACTCCTGCTCATACTTGACATCTACCCAAGCAGGGAAATCCATGAAAGATTTATTGGAATTGATTAAATACTCCAGTGTTTTTTTTGAAATTGTGATTTTTTCAGAACTCAGAAAAACTTGCGATTTGTTTGGGTTATTTCTTGGGATGGGAAAATTGGAAAAAATAAATATATTCCAATCTTTTGGTAAAATTTTCCACATTATTATAGAGAATATAATATTCATTGACATTAGATGTAGGGAAATAATTATACATTGAGGCAAAATTTGCAACCTGTTTTGCTTCCGAAGCTTATACCAGTTTTCCCATCACATTGACATAGAAAAATAGATCTTTCACTAGAATTAACAAGGAGAAACTAATCCAGAAAGGGAAAAAAATGGAAGTAGACGGATGATTTCTTTGTAAAACAAAATAATGATCTATTCGCAATTCCAATCTCTTGGAAAAAAAAATTTAACGTTGAAAGAATGTGTCCTCTTTTTTTCATACAAAATGTTGAGTTCCTCAAGGGTCATGTGGACGGAGATGAAAAATAAGTCAAGGTATGTTTAGATCCTTAATTTTATAGTTGATAACCCAAATCATGGATGAAGAAGTAGAATTCAATATTTTTTTACTATATGTAAGGAGATGTACCTCAATTTCAAGGGTTGTATGGTTAAGTAATATGGAAAAATTGGACTTGGGAATAAACTTGTGGAGGTCAACAACTTTGAAATTCAGCAACTCTGCTCCTTTAGTGGGCATATATATTGGGTCATACTCTAGTTGTGGAAGGTTCTATAGCTGGAGTCAAACATAGAAGGTGCCTATTATGATGGACGTATCGTGATTTACCCCGAAATTTGAGGTTGTTGCATTGCTTGCTTACATATTTTCTCCTATTTTTCTATGTAAACATGTGTTTTAGGGTGTAGAGCAACCATTCTTTAACAATAAGTTGACTTGGAGAGAAGTGAAAGTTGGTTATGCAATCGGTTAGTGTTGCATTCTTCTATGTTTGGGTCAAGGAAAGGAGTTTCATAAATCTGGGATTTATAGGCATTTACAATTGTATTGAGTTGCATTAGGGGCTTGGCTTTTATGCTGCGTATGTATAGGGGATGGGTTTTCCTGAGGTCAAAAATGGATGCCCCCTTGTGTCATTACGCCTTAGACATATCATTTTGGTTGTACATTTTTGTCTTTCCGTTGATTATTGCATGGATGGAAATTTTGATATATATTCATGCCATTGGTACAAATTTAACTTAAGTGGAAAGTTGTATAACTATTGGATTTATATTATAAGAAAGATGGGGAGGGGTATGTTCCATGTTGAAGTGTTGATATCCAAATTGCTTCTTTATTGATTTTTAAAAAGAGCTCTAGAGCTCACACGAAGGATCAGAAAATGAGCAATTTTTTTAACGTTGAAAGAATATGGGTCTACTTTTTTTCATACAAAATATTGAGTTCCTCAAGGGTCATGTGGAAGGAGATGAAAAATAAGTCAAGGTACGTTTAGATCCTTAATTTTATAGTTGAGAACCCAACTCATGGATGAATAAGTAGAAATTAGAATGTAAGATTCTGTTACTATATGTAAGGAGATGTACCTTAATGTCAAGGGTTGTATGGTTAAGTAATATTGAAGATTTGGACTTGGGAATAAACTTGTGGGGTCCAACAACTTTGAAATTCAGCAACTCGGGAAAACAATGGAAATGACTTGGAAAAAAATGGCTAAGCATTGAAAAATGCAAAATATTTCATTTTTTCATTTAAAATTATGTATAAACTAGCAACAATATATAATCATATTTCCATACCATATGAAAAGAAGATAAATATATAAAAGGTGTAAGATGCCAAATGATCTAGTATCTACTATCAATGCCTCTGCTCCTTTAGTGGGCATATATATTGGGTCATCCTCTAGTAGTGGAAGGTTCTGTGGCTGGAGTTAAACATAGTGATGGGTATTGAGTCTAGGACAAGAATTTTTCCATCCTGTAGTGGCTGGTTAAGGACATCCTCTACTACCAGCCACTCCTGCTCATACTTGACATCTACCCAAGCAGGGAAATCCATGAAAGATTTATTGGCACTGATTAAATACTCCAGTGTTTTTTTGAAATAGATGCCTAAGTGCTTAACATTTTGTATCAGGGCACTTCTTTTGGCCAAAAAAGGGGCAGATGAAGGGTTTGACTCATTGTCATTATATCTGCACATATTCAGGGCATCTTGACTGCAGATTTGTTCAATTCTGTTTTCAATCTCTTATAAATTCCGCACTTTGATTTTTATTATAATTCCGTGTAGAGTTGAGATTGTGAAGCAAAGATATTTCATTCTGTGTATAAATGGGTCACCACGATCACCACCACCACCATGAAGAGGTCAGTCCTTTTGATGAGGCACTGATGTCCTGCCTTTGCTGTCCATGTTATTTGGTGAGCTCTGTATTCCAAGGCATTGGGTAATTCTTCTCTGTTCTTTGCTACCCTTTTCTCCAGTGCTTTAGCCTTCGTCACCAACACCACCATCACCATCATTGATTTCACTGGCTACCCAATTTAGGATGACAACATCTTTGCGATTTTGGCACTTTTCTTTTCTAAGATTTATTTTAACATCTTGCCAGATCAAGAACATTGCAGAACTAGTGGAAGTTGAGATTGATTTTTTGAATAGTGGTGAATAAACCATGTTTAGGGCATATAATTGACTAGAAATTTTCAGAGCTAGTTGAGGTTACAGATTGATTTTCTAAATGGTTGTGAATAAAACATTTTGGGGCATCTGCTTGCCAATTATTTGGAGGAGAACTTGACATAATTAGTGCTATTGATCTGGATTTAAATTTCTTCGATGGATTTTTTTTATTGGTTTGTATTATGTTGGTGTTTTGAATCACAATGGTGCTATGTGCAAGCCAGATTGGTTTGCTTATAGAATGTAGTCAGAAAAAAATTCTACAAAGGATATGGTTGGCTATCCTTTTTACCATTTTGTTGAACTTTAATTTCCTTGTGGATATAAATGAGGTGGTATCAATGATGGTAAAGAATTGCATTGGATATACTCAAATCTCATTCATTGCATTGTATAGAGAGAAGCACAGTGCTCAGCAACCCCATTAGGGCATCTTAAACTTGGTGCTCAGCAACCCCATCAAAGCATCTTAAACTTGGTGCTTAGCAACCCCATCAGACCATCTTAAATCTGGTGCTCAGCAACCCCATTAGGGCATCTTAAACTTGGTGCTCAGCAACCCCATCAGAGCATCTTAAAATTGGTGCTCAGCAACCCCATCAGACCATCTTAAATCTGGTGTTTAACAACCCCATTAGGGCATCTTAAATTTGGTTCTCAGCAACCCCATCAGACCATCTTAAACTTGGTGCTCAGCAACCCCATCAGACCATCTTAAATCTGGTGCTCAACAACCCCATTAGTGCAACTTAAACTTGGTGCTCAGCAACCCCATCAGAGCATCTTAACTCTGGAGCTCTGCAACCCCATTAGGGCATCTTAAACTTGGTGCTCAGTAACCCCATCAGAGCAACTTAAATATGGTGCTCAACAACCCCATTAGGGCCAACTTATTGATCCTTGATCCGGATTTATGCAGGAACGCAACAGAATACAGAAATAACCATGAACATAGAGATGCAGTGGAAATAATGCTTCATTTCATTAATATCAAATAACAAAAATATGCTTACAAGCATAATGGAAATAAAATAGCTAGGGTGCTGGTAGCGAATCTCTGAGAAGAGATGTGATGGCTACAGACCTCTCCACTTTGTTACAATGAGGCTCGAGGGCCTATTTATTGTTGAGAAACAATGTAGAATCCGAAACGTCCAAAAACCTAGCCGTAGGAGATGAGGCGCCAAAACTGTGGGCGCCCGTTGGGTAAATTGGTGGTTCAACTTCCCGGGGGCGTAACTTTGGCATCCGATCTCCGTTTGACGCGCTCAATAGCTCATTAGAAAGATCTATCCAAGGAGTGAAACTTTTTAATGAGCAACATCGGTCCATGGACCCATGTTGCTCTCCGTTTTCCCAAAAAACGTCGTTTAGGGCCTCAAAACGGCTCCGGAAGTTCAGGACCCAAAAAATTGCTAAAAATAGTAAGTTTTGTTGCAACTTGAAAATTGAAAGAACTGATGGTGGGGGTTCAAATGGACTCGGTGCGTGGCCACCAATATGCATCTGGATTACTAATGCCCCAAAACGGCTCCGGGAGTGGAGGACCCGAAAACCTGCTAAAAATAGTAAGTTGTGTTGAATGCGAAGAGCTGCAAGAGTTGATGGTGCTAGTCCAAATGGAATAGGTGGGTGGCCATCGATATCCACCTGGACCATTCCTCCCTCCTTAGGAAGCAATGGTCCCCATTTCGTTGAGATCTTCCATGAGATGAGGCAAATTCTGTTGAACTGAATATTAGATGTGTTGAAGATGTCAAGGACCTGCGGGTGGACATGATGGATGCATTTGGTTTCTTTATCAGCTTTAGACAGTACATGTTTGGATTCTATATGTGTAGTTGCAGGATGTATGGCCACATTAGGCGGTGGTGCGTTGGGAGTCAGATCAATGGAGTGCTTGTCCTGACAGTGTAGAGGAACCTCTATGAGTGAGGGGAAAACTTCCTCGTATTCCTCCATGACTTTGTCCATCTGCTGCAGCCGTGCAAGGGAGCCCTGTTTCAAGGTTGTGGCCACAATATTTTTCTTTCCCTGTGAGTGAGTTGTAAGGAAAATGAATTTCCTAGTTTGGGAAACAATCTTACTGCGTTGTTTTGTAGTAGTTAAAGAGATGACAGGAGGCGGTGCTACCTCTAGTATCCTGTACAAGTTATTTCCCAAAGTAATAATAACAACACGAGGCCTAGACTCATACACAACATGTCACCTCCACAAGTATGGTTGGCCCAATAATACATCAGCTACATCAAGAGGAGCAACATCACACAATACCTCATCCGTGAATGGCTTGATACTGTATGGAAGGCGGCACTGCTAGCGGATGCGGAGATCTCTCCCTGGGTGGAGGCACTCGATGGTATATGGCTGCGGGTGTGCTATGGTTGGTAGGTCGAGCCGCTTCATGACCTATGCTAAGATGAGGTTCTTTTGGCTTCCGCTATTGACGAGAAATTGCAGCGGGGAACCCTTCACCCACATCTGCGACTGGAAGAGGCACTCCCCCTCCTCTGGATCCTCTCGACCCTCCCTCCGGATCTTTGTGGTGGAAACAATGGCACTGGGATCTGCATCAATGATCTGCTTCCCTTTGTCATTGCCTTTGTCTGGTTCTAACTCAGGATCAGAAAATGCATCTGATTCGGCTGCCTTTAGTTCGGCCACCAAAGACTATTTGGCCCGACACTCATTTGTGCTGTGAGTGGGGCTGTTATGAAATTCACACCACTTCCCTGTGTCCTTCTTTGGATTTGTGGTGTGTTCTGAGTCGCATTGCTTTGGCCTTGCCCCTTGTTCTTCGATTCGGGGGAACCTTTCGGATTCGCAGATCCAAAGTCTCGCTTCTTCTGCTTAAATTTCTGCTCGATCTTGGTGGCATAGCGATATGCCGTGCCAAGCGATGTAATGTCGAGGAACTCCATTTCCTCCTGAATGTGTTTGTGTAGACAGCCACGGTACTTGAGCACCAAATGTCTCTCTGAATCTTTAATACCCAACTTTGTGCGCAGGGTATGGAACAGATTCGTCAGTTCGTGCACATCTTGATCCTTTTGTTGCCGCAGCGTGGTCCATTGGATGTATCTGTCCTCATAGCTCCCCACAGGGTAATATTGTTCCTTGATGCCGTCTCGGAACGAATTCCAAGTGGGTGTGGTCGAGAACAGAGAGGGTTCCCCTTCGCCCTCTTGCTCACGGTAGGTTTCCCACCAGTCTTTGACATGGGGGGCGACTTTGAGAAGTGCAAAAATAATCTTTTCTCGGTCAGAGAAGTCATGGACCGAGAAATACCCTTCCAACAAATTTAACCATCTGTCTACAGCGTCTGCATCTATTTTTCCTTCAAATATAGGAATGTCAAAGTTTACCTGTACCTTGAAGGGAGTGGCGCCTCCAGAGTGGCTGTTGGATGCGGATGCGCCATATGTGGGCAGTCGTTGAAGGATTTGAGCAAAGTTATCCATCATCACGTTCCTTTGTTTCTCGAGAGCCTCCTCGAGCAGTATTTTGATAGGATCTCCTGCTCCCTCGTCTTTCTTTTCTTTCGCCATGGGAGGTCGTCGGGGTTTGCGAGGCTGATCTTGCAAGGGTTCAACCAGATCGAGCCCTAACTCCTTATACCCTGACCGCGTTGGGGACATGCAAAGAAAAACAAAGAAAGAGCAGACCCGCTCTGATACCACTGATCCGGATTTTATACAGGAACACAACAGAATACATAAATAACCATGAACATAGAGATGCAACGGAAATAATGCTTCATTTCATTAATATCAAATAACAGAAATATGCTTACAGGCATAATGGAAATAAAATAGCTAGGGTGCTAGTAGCGAATCTCTGAGAAGAGATGTGATGGCTACCGACCTCTTAACTGTATTACAATGAGGCTCAAGGGCCTATTTATTGTTGAGAAACAATGTAGAATATGAAACGTCCAAAAACCTAACCGTAGGAGATGAGGTGCCAAAACTGTGGGCGCCCGTTTGGGTAAATTGGTGGTTCAACTTCCCGAGGGCGTAACTTTGGCATCCGATCTCCGTTTGACGCGCTCAATAGCTCGTTAAAAAGATCTATCCGAGGAGTGTAACTTTTGAACGAGCAACATCGGTCCATGGACCCATGTTGCTCTCCGTTTTCCCAGAAAACGTCGTTTAGGGCCTCAAAATGGCTCCGGAAGTTCAGGACCCAAAAAACTGCTAAAAATAGTAAGTTTTGTTGCAACTTAAAAATTGAAAGAACTGATGGTGGGGGTTCAAATGGACTCGGTGGGTGGTCACCAATATGCATCTGGATTACTAATGCCCCAAAACGGCTCCGGGAGTGGAGGACCCAAAAACCTGCTAAAAATAGTAAGTTGTGCTGAATGTGAAGAGCTGCAAGAGTTGATGGTGCTAGTCCAAATGGAATAGGTGGGTGGCCACCAATATCCACCTGGATCAATCCTCCTAATAATTTTCATAATGTTCGAAAGAAAAAATATGAAAATTCCTATTTTATTAAGCAACAACAGCATGAATTTATCTTAACCTTAGCTCTGTTCTATGGATCCATCTTAATATTAAGACTGTTTAATGATAAAAGAAAAAATGAGATATACAGTATCGATTTTTTATATTTCTTGAACCAGGGTTAAGATGAATGCTAAATACATCTTATATACATCAATTGAAAGCATTGGAAAACAAATTACATTTCAAGCTTTCCCACTGAGCAGTGGAAAAACACTAAATAGTAAAACAACATCTGCAGCTTCAGGATTATGGCATATAATGATCAAATAGTTGTTAAAAATGAAGATGCCTCGGTTGAGAATGTTCTTAAGTATTGCTCCATGTATGATTTGCAAATCTGTGTTTATTTTTTTGACACGAAAAGAAATAGACTCTTCTCTAGGAAATTATATTTCTATGCAGTAGATTCTCTACTAAATAGTGTTATCCCTTGATATAATGTACCTCAATACTTCACCTTGTCAACTCTGTTGCTAGCAATTCAATTTATCTGTCACAAGCAAGAAAATTTCATGGCATGTATTTTTCTATGTAGCAAATTCTCTGCTGACTAGTGTCATCTCTTGATATCATATATCTCAATAATTCATCCTGTCAAATTTGTTGCAAGAAATTCAATATACTTGTTAAAAGCAAGAAGATTTCATGGCATGCATTTTTCTATGAAGCAGATTTGCTGCTCACTAGTGTCATCTGTTGATATAATATACCTCCCTACTTCACCCTGTCATCTCTGCTTCTAGAAATTTAATTTACCTGTCACAAGAAAGAAGATTTCATAACATGTATTTGTAGATGGGAAAAAATCAAAAGACCTTATGGTCGACTAGTGCCTAATTTTAGATATACAGTTTATTTGTTACAGTTTGTTTACATAGCATCCTCTTGAATCCTCCAGCCATAAAAGAAATATGGCGTTAAAGACTCAGGGTCATAATCTAACGTGAGGCTACTTGGTGTCTTAACACATCTCGCTGGTGCCACAATTGAAACACTTGCCCAAGAGCCACAAGTCCTTCAAGTTCCTGAGATAAGGAAGCAAAGATGGTAGCATATCTAACAAATGATCTGGCAGCATATCTTTTATATGTGCGTGACTGATATTATTATAAATATTTTGATGTTTATTAGTATGTTGATGTTTATTTTAAGTACCATCACTTATATTCTGATGAAACTGTTTCAGCATCGCAAAAGCTCTGGGTATCAAACGGTCGCCATTCCATTCACTTATTGTCATTTCCTGAAGTGGATATTGTGAGGCTGACAAGGATATTGCTGACAAGAAGTCCCTAGAGCTCTCAGGTTTGTCTGTACAAACTCAATGACTAAGGTGATATTGGTTCTTTTTTTTAGGAAAATGCTTGTAGCCATAGTCTTAATATCTTAGTTAAAATTCCAGTCCTGTATTTTTCAATGCATCTATGAAATGAGTTACATATTCAGAGAACACATTCGGTTATAGAGTTGAATGATGCCATTGAGTTAAAAGTTTGGGACAGCAGTAAGAAAAAATTTTCTTTCATTTCCAAGATTGATGGATAAGACAATATGATTTTCAATAGAGAGAATAGAGTTGAATGATGCCATTGAGTTAAATGTTTGGGATTTTCTTTCCTTTCCAGGAATGATGGATAAGAAAATATGATTTTCAATAGAGAGAAGAAGATTGAAATATATTTTCTTACCAATGCTAACTTGATGTTTTATTTCTTTGGAGGCCATTCAAATTTCTCAAATGGTGCTACAGAGGCTAAAGATATTCTGTTGAAAAAGATGGCGTATGCATTCACTAAGATTTGTATTGGGTGTTGTGGCAGTTGACCAAGAAATGTTTCTTAGTGAGCCTGTTCATGCCATATCTGCAATGTCTGTAAATACAACAGTGGTATTAACACAAGGTAGGAGGCAACATTACTTATTACTGGCAGTAGGTGTAGGATAGAGCCAATTATTGCAAGATTTATTGTTATCTTTGCATATTATATGAATTTAAGTACTAGCGCCATTTAATTTTTGGTTGGTCTTATGATTTGATCTTTCTTGTTTTGCAGGAAGTATCACTGCATACTCTGTAGCTGGAAGTTAATACCTCATTATTAATTTCTCTTCTTAACACAGAGGGGAACTACTTACTCTGCATGGACTGACTTGATCTCGCAAGGCAATAGGCTTTACAGAAACATGGATCTAATGCAGGCTTACAGAAAGGGGTTGATGACATGGGCAAACTGGATATCTTCAAATATCGATCCAAAAATAACGTTGGTCTTCTTTAGCACCCTGTCCCCTAAACATTACAGGTAACCTTTAGTTCTACAAAATACAACAATGTCTAGCATACTATCTATTATAAACACTGTTACCGATGAAATAGGTAACCTGACCTCAAAACGGGAACTCTAGCCCAAAAAGACTAAAAAAACATGAAAAAACACCCCAAAAACAAAAATAGTGTATTCCAGAATGCACTTGGTTTTTTTTTAACGTCAAATTTCAACATTTTATAAAATTATGCTAAAAAAAAAATTGTTTCTTGAAAAAAGGATTGAAAGAACACCCTCAAAACAAAACCAGTTGATGCTGGAATAACAAAAAAATAAAATTGTGTCATATTTTTGACATTTTTAAAAATAGAAATAACATTTTTAAATTTTTAAAATTCAAACATTAAAAAAAACCTAAAATTTAAGAAAAAAAATAAATTAAAAAAATAAAAACATTTTAAAGCTTAAAATTTAAAAATATATAGGAATAAAAAAATAAAAAAAAAACAAAATAAAAATTTTAATTCAAACCTTAAAAAAAAAACCTAAAATTTAAGAAAAAAATAAAAAATAAATTAAAGATTAAAATTTCAAAATATATAGAAATAAAAAAATAAAAATAAAAACAAAATAAAAATATTAAATTAAAAAGAAAAACAAGTTAAAAAAGAAAGAAATTATTAAAAATAAAATATAGAAATTAAATTTAAAAAAGAAAAAGAAAATGTTTATTAAATTAAAAAAATAAAAAATTAAATTTTAAAATAAAAAATTAAATTTAAAGAAATATATTAAATTTTAATAAATTTAAAACTTAAAAAAAAAAAAAACATTAATGAAATTAAAAGTAAAAAAAGGAAAAATTAATTAAAAATAAAAAATGAAAAATAAAATACAACAAAAATATTAAATTAAAAAAAAATATATATTAAAAAATAAATAAAAAAATAAATTAAATTTAAATTATAAAAAATAATATATATATATATATATATATATATATATATATATATATATAAACTTAAATTAAAAATATATATATTAGATTTTATTAAATTTAAAAAAAAAATGTTAATATTAAATATATAAAATCATTAAAAAAAAAAGATATTAAATTTTAATATATATATATATATATATATATATATATATATATATATATATATATATATATATATATATATATATATATATATATATATATAAACTTAAATTAAAAATATATATATTAGCTATTATTAAGTTAAAAAAAAAATGTTAATATTCAAATAACAAATTAAATTTAAAAAAGAACATTAAATTTTAATAAATAAATGAATAAACAAATAAATTTCGAAATAAAAAATAAATTTTAAATATAAAGAAAAAAAAAACATTGTTAAAATAAAAAGTTAAAAAACTTTAAAAATCAATTAAAATTGAAAAATTGAAAAAAATAAATTAAAAAAAATATATTAAATAAAAAATCAAATAAAAAACAAATTAATTTGAAAATATTAAATTTAATTAAAAAAAAAAATCTAATTTTAAATACACAATTTTAATTGAAATAAAAAAAATATATAAAATTTTTATCCAATTAAAAAAATAATAATAAAAAAATAAAAAATTTAAAAAAGTATTGAATTCAAATGAATTAAAAAAAAATACAAAATTTACTAAACTTTAAAAAATTAAATGAAAAAACTAAACATGAAATTTAATAATAATAAAAAAAATATGAAAAAATTAAAAAAAAATCAATTAAATTAAAAAAAATACAAAATTTAATAAAAATTATTAACAAAATTTAGAAAAAAAAATAAAAACAAAAAAAAATGAATAAAATTAAAAAAAAAAAAGAAAAAACAAAAAAAGTTAAAACAAATTAAATTTCAAATACAAAAATTAATTTAAAAAAAAAAAATTTAAATTTTTTGAATTAAAAAAAAATAAAAAAAAAATCAAATTAAAAAAAATTATTAAAAATTAAAAATTTTTTATTTTTTTTTTATCGTGGTGGCGTCGCCAATCGGCCTCCCGCCCAGGTGGCAGCAGAAGACGGCCGCTGTGCAGGAGGTCGATTACGGGAATCGCCCTCCCGCGGCGAGACGACGATTCCAGGAATTGGCCTCCCGCAGCGGGAGCGCGATTCCCGGAATCGGCCTCCCGCCGTGGGAGGGCGGTTCCCAGAATCATCGGCCTCCCGCCGCGGGAGGGCGATTCCAGGAATCGGCCTCAGGGCGATTCCCGGAATCGGACTCCCACCGCGGGAGGGGCGATTACAGGAATCATACTCCCACCGCGGGAGGGGCGATTACAGGAATTAGACTCTCGCCGCGGGAGGGCGATTCCCGGAATCGTCCCTCCCGCGGCAAGAGGGCGATTCCCAGAATCGGCCCTCCCGCGGCAAGAGGGCGATTCCGTGGGAGGGCGATTTCCGGAATCGGCCTCCCGCCCAGGTAGCAGCGGAGGCCGGCTGCTGGGCGGGCGGGGGGCTGTATGTAGCCTCCCCGCTCGCCTAGCGGCTGGCGCATGCAGGCCCCCACCTGCCCAGTGGCCGGCCTCAGCCGTCACTTGGGCGGGAGGCCGATTGGCGGTGCCACCACGATCAAAAAATTCATTTTTTTAATTTTTAATATATATATATATTTTTTTTTAATTTGATTTTTTTTTTTTTTAAATTCAAAAAATTTAAAATTATTTTTTTTTAGTTACAATTTTTTATTTTAAATTTAATTTGTTTTATTTAATTTTATTTATTTATTTATTTATTTTAAATTTAATATTTTAGATGAATTATTTTTTAAAATTTAAAATTTATTTATTAAATTTATTAAATTTTAATTTAATTTAATTTTTTTTTTAATCTTTTAGTTTATTTAGTTTTTCATTTTCAAAATTTATAAATTGTTTCATTTAAAAAAACAGTAAATTTATGGATATTTGTTTTTTAATTATTTGCAGGTGGTTTTTTTCATTTTTTTTGTTTTTTAGTGATAGTTTTTTTTATTTTAATTTTCTTTTTCAATTTTAAATTTTGTTTTTTTTTTAATTTGTTTTTTTGTTAATTTTAAAATTGGTATTTTTGTTTTCTTATTATTATTATTATTTTAATTTTAATTTTTAAATTTAATTTTTTCTTTTTTTGTATTTTATTTTTTTTATCTAAATTTTAATTTTGTAATTTAAATTATTTTTAAATTTTCTATTTAAATTTGTTTTTTTTTAATTATATGGTTGTTTTTAATAACTTAGAAAAAAATGTTTTTGATGTTTTTTTTTTAAATTTTTTTGGTTAATTTTTGTTTTTTTTCTTTAAATTATGTGTTTTTTTTTTCAAATTTTGTCATTTCTTTTGATATAATTTTCGAATATTTTGTTTTCTTTTTGTTTTTTTAATTTATTTTTGTTTAAATTCTTTATTTTTATGAGTTAATTTTGTTTTTTTTTACATTTGTATTGATTTTTTTTATTGTTTTTATATATATTTTTTATCTAAGTTTTGTGTTTTATTACCAACATGAAAATCACCACTCTAAAAAAAAAAGGTTGATGCTGCATCAATATGTTTCAAAATTAGCATGAAAATCACCGCTCTAAAAAAAAAAAGTTGATGCTGCATGAATACGTTTCAAAATTAGCATGAAAATCACTAACATTTTAAAACAAATATTCATACTTCATAAATAAAAATATTAGAGTGGCAAAAATGTGCTGGAAAAAAAAAAGGTGATTCTGCATCACCACTTTTCAAAATCGGGTGCTTTTTATGCTACCAAAAAAAAGTAGGTAACAGTGCGGTTACCTATTTCATCGGTAACAGTGTTTATATTAGGTATAGTTAGATATGTATGAAATTTATGGAAATCATGTTGTAGCTAAAGCGAATGGAATGAGCCAAATGGGTGTCTTAAGGCCCAAAAAAGTACTACAACCAAGACTACTAGTGAATTGAGCAACTTCGATTCCTTATTTTTATCCAGAAATAATATTTTCAAATTTATTGAAATTGGACACCCGATTACCTCTAAAAGTCTAAGATTGTTCATCTTTTGAGGTAAATATTCTATCCCATAGTTTTCTATGGTCAAATCTGTCAATCGAGGCAGCGCTCCAAAGGAATTGAGCATGCATTTCAAAGCTGGGCAATTTGATATCGTCAACCGCATCAACTGAGTCAACAGCCCAAAGCAGTCGGGTTAATATTCCTCTTTGATTGGTTCATTTGTGTATGGAGCTTAAATTGATAATTCGTATATGAAGAGTAATGCATATATGAAGAGGTATATGTATATGTTAAGAAAGGAGTGCAAAGTAATGAAGTTTGGTATACAAGTTTCTAAAAAGTAAGTAGTGAGTGATTTTGCTTGTTTCAATTGTAGCTACTTGCTTTCTCTTTTGTCA
The DNA here is from genome assembly GCA_034641835.2 of Pinus albicaulis. NCBI lineage: Eukaryota > Viridiplantae > Streptophyta > Pinopsida > Pinales > Pinaceae > Pinus > Pinus albicaulis. The sequence goes on from MU968411.1 coordinate 89,660,575, forward strand.
AATTCTGTATTGCAACTTTCCAATAACTCTTGAAGTACTGCAAGGATTTTTCGTCAAATTCTGTATTCCATAATTTACTTAAAGTTCAAAGGTGAACCAGTACAAAGATCTATTGAAAAAAACTGATACCAATATATTCATAGAACAACCCATCTGAATTCACCCAACTATGAATTATATTTAATAAACGCAGTGAGTTTAGCTCACAATTATTCTATATTCCATATCAGAAATCAATTGAAAAAAAAAGATGGTACAAATATATTCACAGAAGAACCCATCTGAATGCACCCAAACTATGAATTATAATGAATAAATGCAGTGATTTTATCACACAATTCTTCTATATTCCAACTATTCTCAAGGACCTGGCAAGATACACAGACTTTCTTATTCCAACTATTCTCAAGGCAGTGGCGGGATATAATGACCTTAATGGTAAAGGATTTGGAAATTGGTTAAGGTTGCTATAATGGAAACCTTGGTCCAGATTCCATTTCCCATTTTATTTTAAGAAAGTGTCAGAGTAATTGTCACACTCAAAGTAAATTGAGTATACTGACATGTCATAAAGAAAGAATGGGAATAGATTAAGTATACTAACAACCAATATATGAACAGGCCACTCAAAATAGTACTAAGGGTTTGAAAGTTGGAAAACCTCAACATTGCTCGTAGGTAGAGGATGCTCATTGAATATGATCATTATGATCGTTGTAACTTGTAACTGTATGGAGTCTCCTAGCAAAACTAGAACATTAACAGCAATAACTACCATGTTAAACTGCCTAGCTACATGAAACGTAGTCTTGGAAGCGAGATGGAGAGAGTGAAATAGATGGAAGTAGTTTGATGCAACTAGGTTGTCTACTATATCACTCACTTTCTTAGCTAGCTTTTCCATGGAAAAAAAATAAAAATAAAAGGCTGATGGGTGTAGCTTTTGAGCTTCACTGGTTAGCTGATTTTACAGGAACCACCTATTCCTATGTAACTTATGGCCACAAAACAACTATGGCTTGCATGAACTGGATACATATTCATTATTATATAACTTGATTTAATTTTCAATTATCAAGCTATTGCACATTTCAACTTGAAAAAAACTGTTTCTGCCCACACTCTAGCTACAATATAGAGTTCTTATCATTCCACCTTACACATATAACAACGTTAGAACAGTGTTATGCTTACACAAGTGTTTTTGCAAAGTGACAGTGACAATATCATCCATATTATTAGATCACCATCATGCATCAACGTTCCATTCTTAGTTGGCTTGGCATCTGGAAATCCAATGGCCTCCAATTGTAAAAGGAGAGACCATTTTTTTGCATTATCTTTTTCTTGAATTTGGTTTTGAAGATAATTTTAGATTTAAAGATAATTTGTCTTTTGAAGATAATTTTAGATATACAGTTTGTTTGTTACAGTTTGTTTACATAACATCCTCTTGAATCCTCCAGCCATAAAATAAATATGGCGTTAAAAACTCAGGGTCATAATCTAGTGTGAGGCTACTTGGTGTCTTAACACATCTTGCTGGTGCCACAATTGCAACACTTCCCCAAGAGCCACAATTCCTTCAAGTTCTTGAGATAAAGAAGTAAAGATGGCAGCATATCTAAAAAACGATCTGGCAGCATATCTTTTATATGTGCCTGATTGATATTATTATAAGTATTTTGATGTTTATTAGTATGTTGATGTTTATTTTAAGTACCATCACTTATATTCTGATGAAACTATTTCAGCATCGCAAAAGCTCTGGGTATCAGACGGTCGCCATTCCATTCACTTATTGTCATTTCTTGAAGTGGATATTGTGAGGCTAACAAGGATATTGCTGAGAAGAAGTCTCTAGAGCTCTCAGGTTTGTCTGTACAGACTCAATGACTATGGTGATATTGGTTCTTTTTTTGAGGAAAATGCTTGCAGGCACAGTCTTAATATCTTAGTTAAAATGCCAGTTTTGTATTTTTCAATGCATTTATGAAACGATTTAAATTTTCAGAGAACACATTCGGTTATAGAGTTGAATGATGCCATTGAGTTAAATGTTTGGAACAACGGTAAGAAAACATTTTCTTTCATTTCCAAGAATGATGGATAAGAAAATATGATTTTCAATAGAGAGAATAGAGTTGAATGATGCCATTGAGTTAATTGTTTGGGATTTTCTTTCATTTCTAGGAATTGATGGATAAGACAATATGATTTTCAATAGAGAGAAGAAGATTCAAATGTGTTTCCTTACCAATGCTAATTTGATGTTTTATTTCTTTGGATGCCATTCAAATTTCTCAAATGGTGCTACGGAGGCTAAAGATATTCTGTTGAAAAAGATGCCGTATGTATTCACTAAGATTTGTACTGGGTGTTATGGCATTTGACCAAGCAATGTTTCTCAGTGAGCCTGTTAGTGCCATATCTGCAATGTCTGTAAATACGACAGTGGTTTTACACAAGGTAGGAGGCAACATTACTGATTACTGGCAGCAGGTGTAGGATAGACCCAATTATTGCAAGATTTATTGTTAGCTTTGCATATTATATGCATTTAAGTACTAGCACCATTTAATTTTTGGTTGGTTTTCTGATTTGATCTTTCTTGTTTTGCAGGAAGTATTACTGCATACTCTGTAGCTGGAAGTTGATACCTCATTATTAATTGTAGTAAATGGTAAATATGGAGTACATTTGTTGTCTCAGTGAAATCGTTTTTAATTAGTATACAATGGTGTTTTCCTTAAGTTTTAGTGATTCACTTCTTTATTGATTTTTATTTTTGACATTGTTTCCTTTTAAAGCCAATTCAGATTATATTAATGCCACATTCTAAAAAATCCTGGATGTCCTTTTGGAACATATTTTAGTAGTTGAGAATGTAATTTTTATTAAATGCTTCACCTACCAATCATCAGGACAAAGGAATATTTGGATAAGAAACTATTATTGATTTTGTAAAGATGAAAAAAATCAATAGTAGTGACAACAATAAGCTTCTGTCATAAAAAAAACTAGGAAATGATAAAAGAATATGTTAGTATCTTTGACAGATGCTCAAAAGGGGTGTGAAATGCTCTCCACATGGTCAACATATTGATTATGGACATGCTCCACTTGCTTCTTTATCTGAATTTGTAGAAAATCCATGAAAATTCTCATCTGCTTGAATTAACAAATCTGAAACTAACTTGTAACCCAAGACACAGAATTTTCTCTACTCAATTTGCAGCAGAAAGGGAACAGAAATAAAAGTCACACAATATAAAAAAAACACAATTTTTCTAGGGAAACCAACTAGAACACATTTTTTGGTGGGTTCTGCGATATGCGATTTTTTCGAGGGTTCTACGGTCTGAGGAAAATGTAGATTAGTCTTCTATTGAAATGCGATTATGGAAGTAGTAAATGGTTTAGAATGCAATAATATAGAAGTTGCAATCTAAACAGATTCTTATACATGTCAGAAAAACAAACAATAAACATAACTCAAATAAACATGACATTGTTAAGATTGTCTAGAACCACAAACTCTGTGTGGAAATTTTCTAGTCATGTTTTCCTTTGCTTTCTACCTATTCATAAAAAAAATCCAGTTTGTTGTCAATTTTTGTACCAAGGAGGCTAGAAAAACATAGTTTCTGTGGATGTTGCTCAGGTAGATTATTCAATGCCATTAATTTGTGAAAGTGCATTTAGAAAACTGATATGCTAATTAGTTTGTCACTTGTGATGTGTTTGTAGGTGGATACTTCTAGGTGGCGTTATATGACACCCAACCATGGGGCTGTGTGGGACATACATAAGCCACCAGGAGGTTCTCTCCAGTTCCAATTTGTGTGGATACAAATCATTTTTAGCAAAAATCTATGGTGGAAATCTGGGAGCTGGTAGTTCTGATCTCTGATATTTAACTGATTCGAGGCTAATATTTAACACAGATCTGTGTTATGACAGCATTGAAATTAAGTGTAAATTGGGAAATCAACTGTACATTCGAATGCCATATACTTTTTTGCTATTTTTTGTTATTAAGGAAGCCAACTCAATGTATACAAAGGTGTTGAAATGGTGGAGCTAACCACTGGATATGAATTTATTTTTCCAGCTTTTAATGTGATTGAACCTTTTCGATTCATATGTCAGAGATTAAAATCTCTTGTAAGATGGAGAAATATTGTGCATTTTTCTTTTACCTCATAATAGTCATGAAATGAAGTTCCAAATGAGGATCTTGCATGTTCAAATTCAATGACATGAATTTATTTTCAGCGAATATATGTGTGATGCTTTATTGTTTTCAAGGTTGCTTTCCGGAATTGTTAAGTTTCGGAAAATTGTTTTTTCACTTAGATTTAAAATAACTGCTGTTAGCTTTAAAAAAAAATGGAATTTATTCCTTTTTTTCCATAAAAAAAACAGAGTTTTAAGGTAATTAAAATCACTATTTGGGAACTTGAAATGTTGAAACCACCTTAAAATAACATTTAAAATGATTTGTTTATTTTTTTTTAAATATTTTTTCATATCGTCTCTAGAGAGACAATAGTTTGAATTATGGACATATAGTATCTGTAGAGACAATAAGTTTTTGATCTCAGCTATTGTCCATAAAGATTCAAATGTTATTGTCTCTACAAAGACAAAAATGAAAGTGTCTCTACAGAGACAAATTGTAGACAAATGAAATTGTCTCTAGAGAGACAAATGACATTGTCTCTTAAAAGAAAATAACACCTATGTCTTTATAGAGACAATAATAATATGTGTTCTATATTGTCTTTATAGAGACAATTGTTTGAGACACTAATTTTGAGACACCCGCTTAAAGACAATATTTAAGACGATACACAATTTTATTTTTGTCTCTAATTAAGACAATTCATTGGAAAATTGTCTTAAATATTGTCTTAAAACACCCCCACATGTAGTAGTGACCCTTCTCATGTCTGATCTCTCTTACACTAATATCTCTGGACAATACCCACATTGCTCTCAGCTCAAGGAAATAATCTTTCGAGCATATTCATGCTAAGGATCTCTCTCCATTTTATACATGTTTTCCTCGTACTTATGGCTCTTAGACTCTATATTTTATTTTTCTTCTTTCCATCCAATCCAATTAATGCCATTCTAATAGTATTTAGCTTTTTATTACATTTTTACAATAACTTAGCTAAGCATTTTAGCTTTTCATTACCTTTTTACAATAACTTAGTTAAGAATTCTAGCTTTTTATTACCTTTTTACAATAACTTAGCTAAGAGTTTTAGTTTCTTTTATTGTTATGCTATTTATTATTCTTAGACTTACTCCAACTTTGTATTCATGTCATTCTAATAGTATTTAGCTCTTTATTACATTTTTACAATAGCTTATTTAAGAATTTTAGTTTCTTTTATTTTTATAATATTTATTATTCTTAGGCTCACTCTAACTTTTCATCTTCTTGGCTTATTGCCCCTTTGTTAACTACTTTAATGAATTTATTTTCAAAATGCATGTTTATTCTCATATCTGATTTCTCAACTATGGTCTGTCCTTATTTTTCCATAGGGCTTCTTCTTATTCACTCACATAATTTTTAGTGTACATATTTCCTCGTATATTTCCCTATAGTTTCAACCTACTCCATAACAACATTATCGTTGTTGGATCCTTGAATCTCACAATTCATTAAAATATCTTCATGAAATGAACAATTCATCATGCATTTACCACCACTCATGATCTCAATCATCTTCATTCAATAATGTTCAATTCCTATAAGGTTCAAACCTTGATATCTCTTGTGAACATGGGATACATGTGTCATGAGTCTTTTCAATATTCGTTTTTGGAACCAACACTTCTTAAAATAGTTTCTCATATCCTATGGAACAAAACTCAATCATCAACCTTGTCTCATCTAATAAAATTCAAAATTATAGATGCGAATCTCAGTACGCTCTTTAAAAAAAAATTGAAAATTCCTTTTCAGTTGTCAATGATCCAAAATCTTTAGCTTCGAGATGGAATAAAGAATTACATGTAAAATCGCATCTTAACCATGTAACTTAAAAGGCATGAAACGAGAAGAGAGAAGCACATAAAATCATGCAAACAAGACAAGAAATTGATATCGGAGTTCGTCGAGGAGGGACTACATCTCTGGACCCTGCTCAATAAGTGGGGAGACCCTCTTTCATTAAGTGGAAAATAAAATGAAAGTACAAGAATCAATGCAAAATTACACCCTTATACCTCCATAGCTGGCCGAAAAATGGAGACCTCTGCTGAAGAAATAAACAAAATCGTTGGATTCCTGGCATCGAGAGGTGCAGAATCCATATAAAATATGCCTGATTATTACTCCGGACAATTCTGGGCCCTCTGGAAATGAGATCAGTTCATGGTTCCGCCCCCCTCCTGAAAGGAGCTCAAGGATCTACCTCTGCCTCGTTCTTTGTGCCACTCCTAGTTTTCCTGGGCACACTTATGAAATGAAGGTTCATATAGGCGTGGGTTGGACGGACTCCCCAAGGGAGCCGCTTGGCGCAACGGTTAGAGATCTGTATGAAAGGGAGGAGGTAGGGCAGCCAAACTCCGCACCCTCCCACAATAGGCATTATTGTTTAAAAAACATCAAATGTAATGTTTTTGGTGGGGGGTCAGACCCGCATCGGGCGGCCCGCCCACCAGTCCCGCCAGTTGTTACAATAGATATGACATAATGGTGATGCGGTGGGTTGGGGCAGCGGGGTTGAAATCCCCGCCCCACCCTTATTATACTATTTGTTACAACGTGGCGTGGGTCCGGCGGGGTCATGGTCACCGACTCATAACAATATTTAGATTTTGTTATATAGTTGGAGTAAGGGCGGGGGTCATGGCTCGCCCTTACCTTTTTTTATTTTTGTTTTTGCTTTTTATAATAAGGAACCCGCCTTTTTGAATTCTTTCGATTTTTTACCGAAGGAGACAAACTAAGTATCCCACAATTTCGCCTGAACTTGGCCGGAATCTAGCCACCGAAATTTGGAAAAAACATTACCTCTTTAAGGCTGCCACCTCATCAAGGCAACCCAAAACATTGACTACTTCTAACTTCTCCATACAAACTCGGTTTGATGAACCGTTTGCACCACTGTGATCAGAACGACGATATCTTCAACTTGAAATTGAGTTTGCCACATTTCGGACACCTTGATTTTTGAGCCTTCTCCTTAAGCCTCTTGTTCTTTGGATGTGTACGATCCTCCTAGATCAAGCAAACTAAGATTAATTAAGTAGTTCTTGTGATATTTCTTATGGTTTTGTCTAACATCACTTTGATGGCAACTTGTCTTCAATGTTCGTCCATAATCATGCCACATGTCTTATAAATTAGCTCAATCGCAAAAGATACTTCAGTTGTTTTTTTCATATATGATGACCTTCAAGGTCACATGTACTATTCAAATCCTTGTAAATTTGTGGCTTCTCTATTCTCTCGGACTATCATGGGACTTTGAGACTTCAAATTTCCCATCATTTCACTGATGAAACCTTTATAATATTCTCCTGACTCAAGCATTACGTGATGCACTAGTTTCTTTTATAGATAATATATTTGGAATGCTTCTTATTTATCTAAGAAAATTCATATATCATTATCCCTTCCTTTCCTTATTGCTAATCACATCTTTGGAACATTTATAGACAAGTCATATGTCATTATTGTCTCCATTCCCCATAGGTCCTACATTCATAGTAATGCTCCAAAAATTTTATTTTTAAAAATTACTATGAACTATTATTTTAAATCAATACACCTAAGTGGGTGGAAAACATTGTAATAAATATTATAGAGAATTTGATTCACTAAGAATAAATAAACATATACAATGTGTTGATGAGCTATGTTAATGAGTATAGGTTGCGAATTTATAGAAGGTATTTTTCTTGACTAGTGAAAAGTTGTGACAGACAAATAACAAGTCCAAGAACTTTGATTCCTTAAAAGGAAATTCGGATGGGGAACAAACAATAGATTTTAAGGGCCACCTAGCACACAGGGGATACAACCTAATGGTGGAGCAATTTCTAGGTTATAAATAATTGTAAGTGGGAGGTTTTCTACATGCTATGAAGTTGGGAGGGGTCAAGAAGTGAAAAATTACTTGAGAAAAGAAAAGGAGTCTCAATCTACAAGAGTATAGGTAGATGTGTGAGGTTGAGGACGTATCTCTGAATTCCTAATCTAGCGGATCAAAAATATGCTAAAAAATAGAAATTCTCAAAATTGCCTAAAACTAGTTGCAAATCATATATCTTGTTGTTCTGGTTCCAACGTCATTTGAATTTCCTTAATTCGACATTATATGTGAAATTTATTGCATTTTGAATATTTTGGCAAACAACTAAAAAGTCAACTTTTAGTGTTGTTAGAAAATTATATATTACAGAGCAATTCAACACATAAAATATGCAGAAAACACAAGTACACAAAACACATAAAACCAAAGAGACACAGATATACGTGGTTCACCCAGTTTGGGCTATGTCAACCCTGAACAAACAGTCCTTCCTTTCTATTATCCAACAAAACGAAGAGACACAACCTACAGCAGATCCGCTGTAATATCCTTTGTTCTCTCTCACAGTCTCCCTATATGTTTCTCGCTCTGAGAATACACATACATAGCACAGCCGCAATATAATACCCTCATACAAAGTGAGGGTTTTCCTTCTAAAACAAAAAACCCTAAACTAAACATAAATTCTACCCTCAGATCATCCGCTTAATGAACAACCCAGATTGACTAGAAATTACTATACTTTTACAAGGAAATTTTCCCCAGGCAGCATTTAATTACGGGCGGCGTTGCCACCCCATTAAGATACAGGGGTCCAACATTGTGATACAAAATAAAAAAGATAATCAGGCTCCACAGCCAACAATCTCCCACTTGGAGACTGATTGTAGCAACTCCATCGCTACTTCATTTGCTGGACAATGACCCCTCTTTGGACCTGGCTGTTTCGCATCTTCATCATCATCCTTGAAGAGCAATTGAAACTAAGCATATTCTCAATTTCTCCTTGGTTACAACTTTTGTAAGCATATCTACATGATTCTGGCTAGTGTGTATCTTTTCCAGCTTCAACTGTCTATCTTCCAACATTGACCGTATGAAATGGTACTTGAGCTGTATGTGTTTAGTCATAGAATGAAATGCTGAGTTCTTTTCAAGATGAATGGCACTTTGGCTATCACTATATAACGTTCCCATATCATTCTTCTTACCCAATTCATCCATAAACCTTTGTAACCAAATCATTTCTTTACTAGCTTCTATAGTAGCAACATACTCTACTTCTATTGTTGAAAGTGCAACAACACTTTGGATCTTTGAAACCCAACTAACAGTTGTACCACCTACATTAAATACATATCCTGTAGTGCTCCTCATTTTATCTCTGTCACCTACCATATCTGCATCAACATATCCCTGTAGAGCAATGTTTGAACCACCAAAGCATAATGCTTGATTTGTGGTACCTCTCAAATATCTGAGAATCCATATCATTGCCATCCAATGTTATTTTCCTGGATTGTTCATGTACCTGCTTAAAACTCCCATTACATGTGCAATATCAGGCCTTGTGCAGACCATTGCATACATTAAGCTTCCAACTGCTGATTCATATGGAACTTTAGACATATAGTCCATTTCTTCTTGGGTCTTGGGGCACATTTTCTTACTAAGTTTGAAATGCCTAGCAGAAGGTGTCCTAACTGGTTTTGCATTTTGCATATTAAATATTTTCATCACCTTTTGTATGTACTCATTCTGAGACAGTGTTAATTTGAGATTTTTCCTGTCTCTACTTATTCTCATACCAAGGATTTGTTTTGTAGCTCCCAAATCCTTCATTGCAAATGAATTTTCCAATTTTCTTTTGAGCACATTTATTTCCTGCATGTTAGACCTTGCAACAAGCATGTCATCTACATACAATAACAATATAATATAGGCGCAATAATTTTGCTTTTTCGAGATAAACACAATGATCAAAGTGACATCTAGTATAACCTTGTTCAGACATAAACTTGTCAAATTTTAGATACCACTACCTTGGAGCCTGTTTTAAGCCATACAAGCTCTTCTTTAACTTGCACACTAATTTTTCTTTCCCTTTGACCTCATATCCTTCTGGTTGCTCCATATAGATCTCTTCCTACAAATCTCCATGGAGAAATGTTGTCTTTACATCTAACTATTCAATATGTAAGTCTTCCGCTGCTAGAAGACTTAAAATAGTTCTCATTGAAGTCATCTTAACAACAGGGGAAAATATTTCATCAAAATCAATACCTTTATTTTGTGCAAACCCCTTCACCACAAGTCTAGCTTTGTACCTTTGTTTTCCTCCATCTTCTTCCTTCAGCCTGTAAACCCATTTATTTTGCAATGTAGTTTTACCTGCACGCAACCTGACTAAGTCCCAAGTTTGGTTATGCATTAAGGAGTCCATCTCTTCTTCCATGGCTATCTCTCACTTCTTCCTGCTTTCAACCTGCATTGCGTCTTCATAACATTTGGGTTCACCAGAATCAGTCAATAATAAATAATATAATGAAGGAGAGTATTGTTCAGGGGGTCTACTTATCCTGGTAGATCTTCTAACACCACTTTCAGGTGTTTGAGGTGCCTGTTGCTGTTGTGGTGGTTTTTGTTGTTGTGGCTGTTGATTATTATTATTTTCAGGCACCTTTACCTTTTTTTGTGATCTCATCAAGAACTGTGTATTCTTTGTTTTCCTTTTCCTGCAACTGATTCTTATACAAGACATTTTCATTGAATATTACATCTCTTCTCCTAATGATTTTGTGTTTTTCATAATCATATAAGTGATAGCCAAAATCATTAACACCATATCCAATAAAATTACATTTATTTGATTTTTCCTCAAGATTTTTTATGTTTTCTTTAATAATATGGACAAAGGCTTCATAGCCAAAAGGCTTTAAAAAATAGTAGTTTACCTTTTTACCTGTCCATGCTTCCTCTGGAATACCACCATCCAAGGAACTTGAAGGCCCTCTGTTTATTAGATAAACAACAGTATCTATAGCATCTTCCCAAAATTTTAAAGGAAATCCTGCATGCAATCTCATGCACCTTGCACGCTCCATGATTGTTCTGTTCATTCTTTCCGACACACCATTTTCTTGTGGTGTTCTTGGAACTGTCTTCTCTCTGTGAATTCCATGCTCTAAACAGTACCTATCAAACTCTTTGCTGAAATATTCACCTCCATTGTCTGATCTGAGACACTTCAATTTCTTTCCTATCTCAATCTCAACCAAAGCTTTCCATTTCTTGAAAATATCTAATACATCAGATTGATTCTGAATATAATAGATCCATGTTTTTCTAGTTACATCATCAATAAAAGTAACATAATAATGAGAGCCCCTGAGAGATGATACCTGAGAAGGTCCCCATACATCTGTATGCACAAGCTCTAATTTTTTGTTGTTCTTTTCTTTCCCAAATCTGAGAAATCTGACTCCCTTCTGTTTTCCATAAATACAATTCTCACAGAAATCCAAATCAACATTATTCAAACCCCGCAACAAATTTCTTGAGTGAAGAATCTTCATCCACTTCTCACTCATGTGTTCGAGCCTATGATGCCATAATGTTGCATCTGCTCCTTTGAAATTTAAAGCATTAAAAGAGTTATAAATACCATTACAGTAATACAATGTACCGACCTTTTCACCTTTTGCTATTACCAAGGCTCCTTTGGTGACCTTCCAAGTTTTATCTGTGAAAGTTGTCACACAACCTTCACCGCCTAACTGCCCTATTGAAATCAAATTTTTCTTTAGATATGAAACGTGCCTTACCTTATTTAATAGCCATTGGTTTCCATTCTGTTTTTTTTATAAGAACTTTACCCATTCCAACAATTTTACAGGGTTTTTCATCACCCAAACAGACTTGTCCAAAATCTCCTTGAACATAGTCATGAAAATATTTCTTATCAGGTGTCGCATGGAATGAGGCCCCTCAATTTACAACCTAAGAATCAGCAACACTTTCGAAAGAAATAATCAAAGAATCTTGTAACACATCATCTGTCACATTTTCTTCATGATTTTTTTCTTGTTGTGCGTCTCCTTCTTTTCCGTTCCAGGATCTACAATATTTTTTTAGGTGTCCTTTATTTCCACATTTCAAGCACACTATCCCCGATCTGGACTTGGATCTAACTTTCCTTGATTTACTATGATATCCTAAGCTCTTTCCTCTTTCCATTATTCTTCCCCTAGACTCTGCACTCAAATCATTACCCGATGTCTCACCAGAGCTTTTCCATCGCATTTCCTCGCTAAGGATAGCACCGACAACATCATCAAACTTTAAAGTACTAGATCTAGAGACAGAGTTACTAATGGCCTTAACTAAACCATTCCAGCTTTCTGGCAATGAGCACAAAAATAAAAGAGCCCTAACTTCATCATCAAATTTTACCCCTACAGAAGTTAACTGACTGGTAACTGTATTAAAATCATTTAAATGGTTTGCAATATATCCACCTTCTAACATCTTCATATTAAATAAATGTTTAATGAGAAATACCTTGTTTGAGGTCGAGGGTTTTTCATATAGTTTCGCCAATACCTTAGTAAAACCCTCTGTTGTTGTTTCCTTCGAAATATTGAAGGCTATCGATGTTACAAGGAACAACTGTACTGTTCTGAGTGCCTTTCTATCGAGAATCTCCCATTCTATGTCTGTCATAGCCGTCAGCTTCTTTGTTTTTCCACTAAATGGTAGGTACAAATATCTCTGATACAGATAATCTTCCATCTGCATCTTCCACAACGAGAAGTTTTTGCCGTTAAATTTCTCAGCCCTAAACTTACCATCTTCCTCCATTGCTCCCACTCGAACCAGGAACCCTTATTTCCTGCAAGATTATCAGCCAAATAAACCTTCGGCTCTGATAACAATTGTTAGAAAATTATATATTACAGAGAAATGCAACACATAAAATATGTGGAAAACACAAGCATGCAAAACACATAAAACCAGAGAGACACAAATATATGTGGTTCACTCACTTTGGGCAATGTCCAACCCGAACAGCCAGTCCTTCCTTTCTATTATACAGCAAAATGAAGAGATACAACCTATAGCAGATCCATTGTAATATCCTCTGTTCTCTGTCACAGTCTCCCTATCTGTTTCTTGCTCTGAGAATACACATACATAACACAGCCACAATACAATACCCTCATACAAAGTGAGGGGTTTCCTTCTAGGGAAAAAAAACCCTAAACTAAACATAACTTCTACCGTCAGATCATCCACCTAATGAACGACCCAGATTGACTAGAAATTACTATACTTTTACAAGGCAATTTTACATTTGTTTTTAGCTTTAGGGGTGCTGCCCCCGAAACCCCCCGCTAGGGGGGGGGGGGGGGGGGCATAGCCCCCCCTGGACACCCCAGGAAATGTTTAATTATGAGCAACGTTGCCACCCCATTAAGATACAGGGGTCCAACATTGTGATACAAAATAAACAAGATAATCAGGCTCCACACCGAACAAGTGTTGACTAGGTCGGTGACTGGGCAGACTGTACTATGATGTGATGCTAATGTTAGTAGGCTGACTGGGTAGATATGGTGGTCAGATAGGTCAATCATGTGTTTCCATGTGGCATGTTGTATTGGTTGAACTCAAATATTTGATTGGTTATTATTTTTTAGCTCGACCAATTAGGAGGCACCATGTGGCCCAATTGGAAGGTGCCACATGGCCCTCTCTTCTGGGTAAAATTTGATTTAGGGAATAATGGCCTCAACGGGGTTCGACCCCTTGACCTCAGAAAGAATAACCATCAGACTTAACAATAAAGCACACAGTTTTTTTTGTTATATAACATAAGTTGTTTATATATTGATTATAATGGTCCGACGATTCAAGGGTTGGGGGTGGGGGGTGTTGGGCTAGTGTGTTCACTCGACTGACCCTAGCCCTAGGTTATATTACACCATACAACCATTATGAATGTAGAGTTAAAGAGGGTGGGTGGTTATCCCAACCCCTAGTCCTTTTTCATTAATGAAACCATCCTCAAACAATTCAGTGGGGTGAGCACATGGTACCCTTCCTCCGCCAACATGATGACTATGTGACCAAGTGTCGGGGTTAGAGGGGCATGTAGTCTCTCACCTATGCTCCCCAGTCACATGGGAAACAGTATGATCGTTAAAAAGGGTAGAAGTTAGGGTGCAAGAGCCAAACTAAATGTCTCACAAATTGCACTCATTTCAGAATAATTTTCACCGCTCCCGCATCAATTTCTCGCTTGGTGGTTCTTCCAAAGCAGGAATTTTTTTTTATGTTTTGTTAGTTTGGCCATTTTGTAGGACAAATAACATATAAATGGATAAGGATGCCTAACTTAGCCATTTTTCAGCCTTTTTGAGCCGAAGAAGAGCCTACACATGGTTTTTTGGGTGTTCTGGATATAATGACAACATTATTTTTGTGATTTGAGCATTATATATTGATGTAATTTATATTTTGAGCATATAATGTAAAGGGATAGCATTGGAAGCTGGACCCGGAGACATAGCTCAGGAGGGGTGAACTTTGCCACCAAATTATTGTTTTTTTATGTTGCATGTTGTCTATTTTTTTATGGTTAAATATGTAAAAATTAACTAAAATTTCTAATTTTATGTGCGTTTTCAATTTCAATCCATTTCCCACAAGACCTAAACTAGCTTGAAAAATATTTCGAGAAACCTTCAAATTTTTAATTTCAGATCAGTTTGGTATCAGAGCAAGGTTTTTTTGAAGGTTTGACATTTTTTGCAAGTGTTTTTGAATGACTACAAGGTGTAAGTTGAGAAGAGGAGAAGGCGTTCTTGAAAAAATAAAACATAAAATTGGTTCAAGGAGGTAATAAATTGTAAGAAATCCACGAGTCATGACAAATGAAGAAGGAAATTGTCTGATGTTTGAGGATGAGAGAGATTTCATATAGGATTTTATGATATTTCTAAGATGGTGAAAGCGTTGTACAATGAAATGAGAACAAGGTTGTAACAAGAGAGTTCAAATCAACAAAAATATAATGGTGGTGGAGGGAGTGAGCCTCGATTTTCATCACCTCCTCCTTCACCTCCAAATTCACCTCCATCCTCATATCCTTCTTCACCTCATTCAACTCCTAGACATACCCCTCCCATATATCCAAAAGGACATTCTAAGTATCATTTTCTTAAGCTTGATGTCAAGTTTGAATTGCCTATGTACAATGGGGAATTAAATGATGAAAATTTTGATAATTGGGTTCTTCAAATTGAATTTTATTGCAAGATTCAAAAGATTAAAGATGATGTTACAAAGATACATCTTATTTCTCTTTGTTTCGAAAGTGTAGCTCTCATCTGGTGGGAGGCGAGAACTCAAGAATATTTGAAGAAAAGTGGTAAAATTATCTTTTCTTGGAATGATTTTATAGCTGCATTAAGAAGGAAATTTTATCCATTAGCTTACATGTGAAAAGAAATTGGAATTTGTTTATAAAATCTAGAGTTCACAATCTTCAAAGTTACATGCAATAATTTAGAAGAAGAGCTTTGACCATGGCTGTTCATTTGTCTTCACAAGACACTCTCCTTAAATGCATAGGTGGATTACATAGTTATTTGAGACATACTATAATTATGTTTAATCTGACCAATATAGATGAAGTATGTGTTCAAAAAACTCATTTAGAATAAATAGGAAAGAATGTTCCTCAAGAGACTAGCAAGAAACCATCCAAATCTCGAGATAGAGGAAAGGTGAAATTTAAAGGAAAAGGAAAGAAAAAATGATACAACCAAAAAAGAGGGAGAGAAACTTACCTATAAAAATTGTATCAAAATAAGGCCGCGATGAGGACAATTTTTGGAAACTACATCTAGAAATAACACCGAATAAGTCTAATAACAAGGGGAAACAAAAGACTGTTGCTACAAATCAACAAAATCTAGGATCCGATTCAGGTGATTAAACCAAAATATCAGCCATGGGAATGAAGGGTAAAGCTTCTAATGCAAGAACTAGTTGTTCTAATAATCCTATTGAGTGTCAAAATGATAAAGAAAGAATTGAGATTTTCCATAATAGTGTCATTACAAAAAATACCAAAGTTGATACATTGTTTGATAGTGGATCCCAAGTCAATCTTATTTCTGAAGAAATTATCAAGAAACTAAATCTAGGAATTACACCTAAAACTAAACCTTACACTTTGGGTTGGGTATGCGAAGATGCCAAATTGTAAGTGACAAGAAAATGTAAACTCAAATTTTCCATCATTGTAAATTTTATAGATGAAGTAGAGCTTGATGTTGTACCACTTGACATATGTAGAAATGTTCTAGGGGGCTCATACTTGTATGACCGGAAAGACACATTCTATCATCATGTGATAAAATATCATCTTTTTAAAGATGGATTTGAGTATATTGTTAGAGCACATCAAAAGAATATGAACTTATATCTTTTAAGTGTTGGTCAGATGAAAAGGTGTGTAAATGCTAGTAAGATTTTTGTGTCGTTGATGATTAAAGTTAAAGATAATTTTGTATCTAAATATTTCACGTGACGTGATTATAAACTCAAACATGATTTGGTTGAAGTTTTTAACATTTATGACAATATTTTTCATGAACCTAAAGGGTTTCCTACTAAAAGAGGAATCCAACATGAGATTCTATAACATGGTGTACCTTTTCCAAACATTGACATGTATAAAATGCCAGTTTTGGAGAATGCAAAAGTTAAGAGGAAAATTCAAGAGCTTATTTACAAAGGGTTCATGAGGCCTAGCACATCTCCTTGTAGGCCTCATACTATCTTGGTTATAATTAATGATGGTACATGGCGCATGTGTGTGGATTTTAGAGCTTTAAACAAGATAAGGGTAAAGAATCACTATCCTCTTCCTCACATTGATGATCTGCTAGATCAGTTAAACGATGTGGTTTACTTTAGTAAGTTAGATTTGAGAATTGGTTATCATGAAATAAGGATTCTAGAAGGTGATATCTGGATAATTGTTTTCAAGACAAAACAAGGTTTGTTTCAATGGTTATTTATGACGTTTGGGATTTTCAATGCACCTGCAACATTCATGAGAGTTATGAATGGTGTTTTGAGACCATTCCATGATGATTTTGTCATTGTATACTTAGAGAATATTCTTATTTTCAGTAAGACTCATGGAGAGTAGGTAAAACATGTCAAACAAGTTTTAAATGTCTTGAAAAAAAAATGTATTTGAAGATGTTTAAGTGAGAATTTGGGTAAACCTCTTTGGTTTATTTCGGTCATATTGTAGGATGGGGTGAATTGAAGAATGATCCCTAAAAATTTGAAGTTATTGTGAATTGGCCTATACCCAACAATGTAACAAAATTTAGGAGCTTTTTGGGAGAAATCCAATATTGGAGAAAATTTATAGCTAACTTACCACTCATTGCAACACCATTACATTCTTTGACAAGTGTGAAATAGGTATTTTGAGGGGGAGACAAGCAACATAATTCCTTCGACACATTGTAAGATAAAATAAGTACAACATGAGTTCTAGCACTTCCATATCTTAGACACACATTTGAGATTCAAACTGATGCAAGTGATTGTGCCATGGGAGTAGTTTTTATGCAACATGGTAAGCCTATTTTTTTTATAATTATGAAACCTTTACCAATGCAGTAATTAACTATTCAAATTATGATAAAGAGCTATATGATTTGGTACAAAGTGTGAAGAAATGGAAGCACTATTTGATTGTTGAAGAAACAATTATTCATATTGATCATTAACCTTTGTAATATTTACAATCACAAACCAAGATAAAACAAGCTAGAAATTTTAGGTGGATGGGATTTCTACAACAATTTCATTTGTTAATAAGGTACAAGAAAGGTATATACAAAAAATTTGCTTATATGTTATCAATGCCTATTGCATTTGTCATTCTTAACCATAAATCAATCATGCATGAAAGTTATATTGAAAAATATGCTCAAGATGGAAATTTTAAATATTTTTATGAAAATTTGATTCAAGGAAATCATGTTGAAGAGTTGGATTATCATGTTCATAACAAATTGGTGTACCATCTTAGAAAGTTGTGTGTTCCACGGGGTGAAAGAGTCAATGTCATAAGGGAAGCTCACAATTCTCTTATTACTGGTCATTTTAGAGTAGGAAAAATAGTTTCTTAATTTGAGTGGTATTTTTATTACCCTCGCTTGAATGAAACTTTTTCAAGACATGTAAAGGAATGTTCCATGTGTGCTACTAGAAATCTTAGCAACAAGAAATTGGGTTTTTATACTCCCATTCCTATTCCTTCTCGTGCTTGGGAAGGTATTTCTATGTATTTTTTAGGGGACTACCAATGTCTAAGAAAGGTGATCATTATCTATATGTTGTTGTGGACTATTAGAAAAAAATGTTTTTATTGATGCCATATATGAAATAAGTTATAGTTGAACAAAACACAAAGATGTTATTCCAAAATGTATGGGTTCATTTTTGGTTTCCCACTTCTATTATTCCTTATCAATATTATCATTTTGTTGGGAATTTTTGGTCAAGTTTATGGGGAACCCATGGACACAAAGTTGAAGAAGAGCACAAAATTTCATCCACAAACTAACAACCAAACAAAAGTGGTACACAAAACAATAGTGCATCACCTTCGAGGATATTGTGATATGCATTATAAACTTTGGGATGAGCATTTGCATTACGTCTAACCATGTTGGCTTCACTCAATGAATTGATGACATATCTCATGGGTTCGTAGCATACTAAACAATACCCATAATTTGACTACATATTGGAAAATACATATAAAAAACACATTATTTAACCCTCTACCAATACAAACCCAATACATCTTCCCAGTTTAAAAAACCCCAACTTTCACTAGATATTGTAGGTATCCATTTTTTCATTAAAATTTTTTATGCCCCTTTATATTTTTTCATTAACTTTGAGATCCTTTTTCTATACCTACCAATATAAAATCCATTTACCCCCTATTATATTCTCAATATATTATTTCATCTTTTCCTCAATATATATCCCCCAATATGAACCCATGTGGTATGGTGTTTGTATGCCAGTGGAGCCCACGTGCATCTCACATGCCTACAATTGTGCCAAGCTCTCATATATGAAAGTATCTCCACTTGAAGCTTGTTGGGTTATTTTCCAAAGTCTCATTTGGATTTTATCTTTGGTAATGATATTACAGTAGATGGACATAGTGATGTGGAAAAAGGCAAGAAATTCATTGAAAAAATTCATCTGGTGCATCAAATAGTACAAGAGAACTTGATAAAAGCAAATATAAGTACAAAGCAAGGCATCAAAATCATCAACATGATCATCGTTTTCCAAGTGGGAGATAAATTTTGGTTGTATATTAACAATGAAAGAATTCATAGTGAAAGTAAAAACATCAAGCCAATAAGATATGGTCCTTTCAAAATGTTGGAGAAGAATGGTAACAATGATTTCGAATTAGATTTTCCACCTTATATGCAAATTTATTCTCTTGCAAATGAGGAAATCTTGAGATTGTATGAGCCTCTAATGATTGATGATAATGAAGAGAATGTCCAGATTATATATATGGAATATTTTTCTCTTGAATATTTAGATGAGTTGTAGGAAGACTCAATTCTTGACAGGAGAATAAGGAATTCATTCAGACTCGGCAATGTGGAGTATCTTTGAGTGGGGATCAAAGGTACCAATTCAAGTAAAATAAGGTGGTTTGAGGTCAAAAAAGTGAGGGAGTTTTACCCTCACATACTTTCTCAGTGAAAATAGAATTGTGGTGGTCTACAAACTTCTAGTGGGGAGTAATGATCCAGGGGATAAAAAATATACTAAAAAATAAAAGTGATCAAAACACTTGAAACTAGTATCAAATCTGTAACATCCCCCGGTAACCTTGCAGGAAAATGCATGGAGTTAGGAAATTTTTTCAACATTTACCAATGGGTAAATTTATAAATTACTTTCTATATTCCCTCATTGACCATTATAATAACCATCATCATCACCTAGAGAAATATTTAGTAAAAGCATAGTGAGTTACACAACCATTAACTGTCCTTTTTGTAGTATATTAAATTAAATTTCCTTCTATAACTATGCATAGATTCCATGATCATTTGAAATCAATTAGTAAATAAAATACTTGATAATATAAACATCACATCATGAAAGAAATTAACATCATGAAACTAACACAATGAACAATCACATCATTAGACAATGATATACCCTGGAAACACTGTAAGGTGAAAACTAGCAAACATTTAGTTTTATTATTAAACACTCATGAGGGTTTTCACCCCTCACTCAATGGTTATAAGTAAGTCCTCCCTTGACCATTTTCATAAAATATTACATAGAAAAATAATCTTAAATGCATCATAACAAGCTATAACCTGTTATAATCATCATGATATCATTTACCCACGAATCCTCAATTTTTTTCTTTGTCGTTAGACTATTTTCATCAGTGGGTTGTCTTGCAGTTGGAACTCCTAAAATCTCATGAAGTAAAAAATATTTATCTACCACAATGTTAAACATGAACAATTATTTGCTCCATTCATTATCATTTCCTACCATTTCCGTCGTCAGCACACTTGATATCAAGATTAGATAAAATATTAATAAACCAATAATCAATATTTATTTATGCCACTTCAACAACTATTTGTATGCATGTGTAAAAAATAAACATAATGTCATGAAATTACTTCTTTAACATCATTTCACATCCATTAGTAACAAATAAATCACTATCAAGTGTCATAATATTTCCAATAAACACTAACAAAATCTTGCATGCACTTTCATATTCTTTCCAAAGGAAAGCTAACATACTAGATAATATTCTTTGGCATGCAAATGCATAACAAACTTTCAATATAACTATCCCAACAAGAAATTTTCATTGCACCTACTATTATGCTTTATTTTACAAAGGGATTAATGTAATAGATTCTATACTTATGCATGCAAATCCATGTTCTTTTCCAAAAACATATTTTCCAAAGGAGAGCTATTCACAATAGCCATTATATATAAAATTCAAGCTCTATTCCAAAAAAAGTTAACGTAATGGTTATAGTTTCTTACATGAAACTCATTGTCCTCTCCAATAGAATAACATGAAAATTTGTTCTTCTTTAATGTGAAACACATACCATTTATTCTTTCATCCATGCAAAGGGACATTTCCCTCTTACCCAAAAGATATAACCTAATAACTATGCATAATATTATCCCGAAAGAAAGCTAATACCATAGCTAATCCCTTTAGGTGTGCAAATACATATTACTTTTCCCAAAATAACATAGCACAATCAATATTATATGATTTCACCTTCCTTTTTTCTCGAAATATAATACGAAAACTATACTTTTCCATGCATGCAAGTGTATATCTTTCTCTAAAGAATATTTCAAAGGAATCTTAACAAAATAAAGCACATGATTACTAGTTTTCCTCTCCAAGAATATAATTCAATAATGGATAAAAGGACATGTTTTTCTCTTCTCTTCTTTTTATATAGTTCTAACACAAAAAATACTTCTTTGCATACAAATATATATATTTATTTTCGAAGGAATATAACACAGTAATTATTCTTTTTCTGAAAGTTAGCTAAATCACTAATTATTAGGTATGAAATAAAAATTATTTTCCTTCCCAAAAAACACAACCAATATTATTTTATGCAAAGGCTTTATGTTAATTTTTTCTAAAAAAGGTTACTTATCTCCTTAGACACGACTCAAGCTTCCCATGCATGTAAAATCACATGTTCATTTCTCGTAGATCAAATATACTAGATATTTTTCCTATGCACATAAGCACATATTACCTTTAAGAGTCCAATGTTTATCTTTAAAACTTTAATGAATAAGCATCATGAGAACATCCTTGGTAATCTCTTAAATGAAATAATTTCAAGAATTATCAACATAATTTTTTTATTTTGTATGCATGTGAATAACTTATTTCTTTTCAAGAAATATCAAACATAATAGTTGTTTGTTTATGCATGTGAATAATTTATTTCTTTTCAAGAATATTAACATGATAGTTATATCTATATGTACGTAAACAACTATTATTATTTGACAAAAAAATCAAATGGAAGTACTCTATTTTTCTTGTTTTAGTCATCACATTTGGACCATGGAAAATTTTAGGGGCTAATATTCACAGGTGGGCTAATTTTCCATGGTTTTTCCAAAAAAAGATTCTCCAATTTCCATTTTTTTATAAAAATGATTCGCCCAAATTTTACAATATAAAATTATTTTTCCTTAAAAATCGCCAAAATTATATAGACAATATATATAATATCATTATAAATTTGAATAATTTTACAAATACATCAATAAAAATTTTATAGTTTGCATATTAGGGACTAGTTAGATTCGCCAATTTTTTAAACTTCAAAATAATTTTCGATCCTTAGAATTTTCCCTGATTTCGGCACAGTTTCCGAACATCTGGAAATGATTTTTTGAAAACGAAAAGAGGCTTTTGTTTATAACAGGTTGATTGAAAAAAAAAACTCTCCATTTCTACACAGGGTCACAGTTTGGAAGATTCAAATGAATCTTTGCATCCCATTTTTCTAGATTTAAATATTAAATAATTACATTTTTGTCATCAATTTTGAACATGGTTTCCGAATATATGGAAACTATTTGTATTTTCAAAAAAAGAGGTTTTTGTTTGGAATGGTTTCATTAAAAAGAACCTTTCTCAGGTTTTACACATGTGTCACGGTTTGGAAGATTCGAATGAATCTTTGCAGCCTATTTTACCAGATATAAATATTAAATAATTCCATGTTTTTGTCATCAACATTGAAAACGGGTTTCGAGAAGTTGAAAACTAATGTTTCAAATCTGAAAGAGGTTTTTGGTGAGAACGAACGCATTTACAAAATAATATTTCAATTTTTACATATCTATCATAGTTTGGGAGATACGAAGAAATATTTTGACCTTATTTTACAATATTTCATGCATTTCACACAATTAATTAGTCATGAAAACCTTTTAGTAATTCAATGCACAAGAAATATTTTAAAAATTCAGTGAAAAAACACTTATTCGTCTATGCACAAAATTCAATATATATTTTCTGAAGAAAATAACCTCGACTCCTTATCATATGCAATTTTTCAAGAAAATAAATTCGATTTTATTTCTTTATGCACCATATGCAAACACAATAAATTTCAAAGAGAATAGTTACTTATCTCTTAATGCATGCTTATAATTCTTCCTTCCTCTCTTTTGGCTCCATTCTACATGTGTTTTCTCCTTCATTTTATTTTCCCCATAGGATTACAATAAATAGAATTAAGAAAATATAATAGCTTTCTTAAATCTTAAAAGTATTTCATAAATCACCCATAGATCACTCCATAAATATTATTTTTCATAAATTCTGAAATCACTCCATAAATCATCCATAAATATCACTTAGCCATAGTTTTTCTAAAACTATTACTCATTATTTCTAAAACTCATAAAATATACCAACCTGGAATTATAATTTATTTATATAGAAAAATATAAAATATTCTAAATAAAAGAATTATTATAATATTCTTCATGTAATATCAATATAGTAATTAATAATATTTAATTATTCAACAACCCTCATTTTACGATATTTTTTACAGTAGCTTACGCCAGGGATATTAAAAAATCATAGATCTTATCTTTCTTATTCCAATGACACATGAATCGCCTCATATGACACCGTATCTGAAAGTTATCATGTTCTGAAGTTTCTAGAAAATAACTAAAAACTCAACTTACAGGGTTGACTGGGGTGCTAACTAGGCAGGGCGTACAGTGACATGGTGCTGACATCAATAGGCTAATTGGGAAGGTAGTGTGATCAGATGAGCTAATCCCATGCTGACACGTGGTAGGTCGTATATGTAAAATTGGAGTTTTTTGATTGGTTATTGTGTTCCAAAACTAGGAGATGAAGCACCAAAACTATGGGTTTCGTTTGCGTAAATTGGTACATCAACTACTCAATGTCATAACTAGGGAATATGATATTTGTTTAACACACAAAATACCTCGTTAGAAATATCTATTCAGGGACTAAAACTTTCGAGTGGAAAACATCAATTCAATACTAATGATTTCCCCGATTGTCCCCAAAAAAACGTTGTTTAGGGCCTCAAAATGGCTCTAGAAGTTCAAAAGACGAAAATCTTCCAAAAATAGTAAATTGTGCTACAATTAAGGATATTCAAAATTTGAAAGAAAAAATGGTGGGGGTCCAAGTGGAATAGCCAGGTGGCAACCAATATACCTGGATCACCGTGACTTTTGGCAGGCTAACTGTCAAAATTACCAACAAGCCAGACATTTGTTTAATTATATAACCTGGGTCATTTATATATAAATTATAATGGTCCAATGGTTGGGGGTGGGGGGGGGGGGGGGGAGGCTGGACTGGCGGGCTCGCCTAACCGGCCCTGGCCCTTAGTCATATTACACCATACAACCTAGGAAAATACAAAGACAGAGGGGGTAGGTGGTTAGCCCAACCCCCAGTTTCATTGTGTTAACAAAACCATTGAGAAACAATTATGTGGGGCGGGTGCGTGTCACCCTTCTCATGCCCCACCTGCGGCCACATTGTTGGACACCTAATCCTCTATGGGTAGGTGTGGAAGCCGAATAGTCAAAGAGGAGTCCAACTGACCTTGGAATGTGGAATCCAAGAGTCACACCAAAGTAATATAAATACACATATATGGTTAATAAAATGATATATCATGCTTATCTTTCCTATGTGTGTGTGTTTTACATAGTTGAATTTAACATGGTATGAGAGTGGGAAATTTCTACCCCTGCTCCAATCATCTAAATTATAGCTGTGTTCTCTGAGCTTGTCTGTCCATAAAGCTCCCTTCATATTCCCTCACACCTGTGCCATCTCCCTCACTCCTCCCATTATACTCTGTTCCTCTCCATTTTATCTATATGTGTGTTAATTCGAAGTTTGTGCATTGGGTTGAATGTTGGTATGAATTTGATGACCATGCATTATGTGCATACATTATGTGTGTTTTGTGCACTGTTCTTAAAATTTTGAAACACATTAATGCCGCTCCTTGTTGGTTGTAGTGCTGGTAAACCCGACAAATTACCAACTGTGTAACCACTCTCTACATTGCTTTGACTGTGCATAATGGCCTTTTGATACCATGCATTACAACTGGTCGAAAAATTTGGTGGGGTGAGAGAAGCATGTCCTCTGCATTGGTGATTGTCTTCCTTGTGTACATGGCACAACTACTACAAAGTACCCACATGCCTGTGTTTACCATCTAAAACCACAGAGGAGGAGGAAGAGCCAAGTTATGTTATATGTTGGGCCTCGTCCTATCCATGGCACATCTGCTAGTGAACAAAATCCGCTCTTAGATCTTCAACGTCTTATCACACCACATTTTTAACGTTGCCCACCTGATTTTTAAATGTTATAACGTTGTCATCATTTTTAACGTTGCCCACCAGATTTTTAAATTCTATAACGTTGTCATATATATTACATATCTTCTCTATTATATCACTACTCCTCCACATCGCTCCTCGCCGTACACCAAGCACCGAATTGGCATATTTCACAGTCCGGTCTCTCGGCACTATATACAAAGATAATCTCAATTTCTCCACACTCCTCATACAGTCAAGGCTACGCTCTCTGACACATCCTCGGCACTCCAAATTCCTTCCCACTCTGCATTATGGTTCATTGCCTCCTATATGCTGCCCTTCACTCCAAACCCTCTTACACAACTATTTTGGCATCAAGTAGCTCCCACACAGTGCTGCTAGAGATAGATCATACACACGATCCTCCCATAATGCATATGAAGTCGGCATGATACCTCATGTTACAACGATATGCACGGGTCTTCTTCTGGTCTCTAGGCGCAGTGACGCGCAACGAGAGCATAGTAGCCCTCCATACTCCTGCATATCATCTTGGCTTCATATCACCGTGGCTCCCTCCACCATGTGAACTCCATCATGGCTCAACACCACTTCTCGGACACCGTTCTACATGTTGCATTTCCACCTCTGTGCATAGTCTCGATAACTACACAATTGTTTTTATTGTGTAGATGAGGAGGATGAGCATGAAACAAGGTTACATATGAAATAAGGGTTTGAAATATGTTTTTGGGTACCAGATTACCCAACGTGTTATGTTGAAATTCCTTTTTAACGTGTTGCAGCCACAATTTTGTTCAAAGTGAAACCGCCTAGATGGAAAGGTCAAGACTCCAGACCTAGATTGAGCTTTAAGCATCAGAAACTATGCTCGCATTTTAAATTTATTTTTTGTATTTTCAGAACTTGGGAGCCAATATTGGGAATCTATTTTTGCATTCAAAATCCATATTCTGCCACGAAAACAATGAGACTGCTGTGAATACAGTGAGTCGAATCTCTAGCTGAGGAGAGGCATCATACAAATTTAAATAACTACGAGCCTTTAAAGAAACGAGTTTATCATCTTTGGGAATTTCTTTGCTTGTAAATGATTTGTTGGACTGATATATTATTTCTGGGTTATATCCTCATTCTAGGATGTGTGGTTGAGCCTAAGCAAACTTAGTTAAGGGTTCGAGGGATATGATAGAAAATTTAAAGTGTGTAGTTTCGGCTATCTAGAATTGAATTTTTTTTTTCCTTTTGTATGTTTACTAGTGCATTTTCATTTGAAGAAGACATCTTTCATTTGTTCAGTTTGTGTTTTTGAGCTTGAAAAATGGCCAAAATTGATCATTTTCTTGAGTTATTAAGAAATTTAATTCAATCTACTACTTCTGACATAATCCAAATCAGTAAAGACTCTCTCTTAGAAATCCAGACTTGTCTACAAAATGCACAAGAAAACATTGAATTTTTTCAGTTAGAGTCTCAGCTTCAACAAGATGAGCTTCAGTAGAAGAGTTTTAATTCTAAACTTTCCTTTGTTTAGAAAACTAAGACAAAATCCCATGAGTGAAAAGAAATTTTTCAATCGAGTACAAGACCAGATTTGAATGCAGAAGAAAAAATCCAGCCTTCACCTCCCAAGCTCATCATCAAACCTTGGGAAGAGCTTTTCCATAACAAGCACATAAAATGTCTTGGATATGACAAGGAGTTGTCGTTTCATATTCCAGACTACTCCAAACCCATCAAATTTCAAAGTGTTGGATTTCTTCATGATAGCTCACCTTCAGTTGTTCCAGATCCTACTCCTCTTCCACAACAATAGATTGTAAAATGCCAACACTGTGATCAAGTTGTCCATATGAAAGACCACTATTTCGATCTCAACCCATGAAAGCACTGTGGTAGGCACACCCATTATTCACACAAATGCTACAGAAACAAGCCTCCTGTAGGAACAAAGATTCATCTTGGATGGATCGCTTATTGGAAATGGGCATCAACAACCAATAATATGTTTAATTAATATGTTAGAACTTATTCTAGGATAGTGAACAATCTTTCAGTTGAGTTTTCAACATCATCTCACCTTGTACCTGACAAGGGGGGAAATGGTGGTCATCTACAAGCTTTGAAGCCACATCAAGCGAGCCTGAGCCACAATCTCTCATTCCAAATTTAGAGTTGTAGCCAGAGACACAACTGTTCAAGCGAGCTTGACCCAAAATCTCTCATTCCATATTCATAGTTGTAGCCAAAGATATAGCAGTTGAAGAAAGCCTGAGCCACAACCTGTCATTCCAGATCCATAGTTATAGCCAGAGACACATATGCCCATGAGCATGCCTTTGGTTGGTGGAAAACCTTAAACCATCTATGTGAGGTTGATATTCTTCCACTTCAAAGGATTCGAGACACTTCCTCTAGCAGAGGACTTCAGCTTCTTGCTAGTTTTGGTAGAGTTCCAGGAAATGCATCAAGCATTCCAGAGTTGGTGTTCATCCTTAAACCATTGTAGGTTGTAGACCTCCCTTCTTCTAGGTTGAAGGTCTCCCTCTTCAAAATATGAGGAGCACTTCCTCTAGTAGAAGACCTCATCTTGTTTCTAGATTTGGGATAGCTCCGGGTACTACAATAAGAATTCCAGTGTTGATGGTCATCCTTAAACCACCTCATTATGCCAACATTTCAGAGAGCTCATTCAGCCTAAGTTCTTCCATGCATACTTTGACTTTTTTTTATTATAGCTCTCTTCTTCGACTCACAGATACCCTTTCGGATTAAGGGGAGGAATCTTGGACACCTAATCCTTTATGGGTAGGTGTGGAAGACAAATAGTCAAAGAGGAGTCCAAGTGACCTTGGAATGTGGAATCCAAGATTCATGCCAATGTAATATAAATACACATCTAAAATTATATCTCATGCTTATCTTTCCTATGTGTGTGTGTTTGACATAGTTGAATTTAACACACATGATGACTATGCGACCATGTGGTGGGGCCAGCAGGGCGCGTAGCCTTTGGCCTGCGCTCCTTGATAACATGGGTGAAAACATGATTGTTTAAAAGGGAAAAATTTAGGGAGCTAGTGCCAAATAAACTATTTTGCAAATTCCATTGATTTTGACAGAATTTTTGCCGCTCTTGCACCAATTTGTTGCCTGGCAGTTCTGCCATAGGAGGAATTCATTTCCTATTTTTCTAGTTTTACCATTTTTAGGACACGTAGCAAAGAAATAGAGAGGGAGGCCTAACTTGACCATTTTTAATCCCTTTTGTAGCCCAGGAAGAGCCTACACAGGGGTTATTAGGTGTTCTGGTAGCATTATTTTAGTGATTTTAGCATTGTATGTTGATGTAATTTACATTTTGAGCATATAATATAAAGGGACAACATTGGAAGCTAGACCCTGATACGTAGCCTATGTGGGGTGAAGTATGTCATCAAATTTTTGTTTTGGGATTTTGCATGTTCTCTGTTTGACTTTGGGTAAATCTTCAAAACTTAACTAAATTTCTAATTTACATTCTTTTTCAATTTCGATCCATTTCCCACAAGCCATAAACTAGCTTGCAAAATTTTTCAAGAAAACTTCAAATTTTTAATTTCATATCTATTCCACCACCAATTATTGAAAGTAAAATATGCAAAACTAACAAGAAGGATGAGGAATCCACTTTTATAAAATTGCAACCCAAGATTGAGGTGTTTGAGTAAGGATATTTGGCTTATCCATCACCTACAGATGGGTGTAACATCCCTCATCAATCTGGGTCGCCCCTGTGGTTACAAGTTCATCTAAACCTTGCTATATGTGTTGCACGTAGTGTTGTTAATTAATATAAATGATTTCCATTCATGTTATGCTACTAAATTTTTGATAATCTACTAAGGATTTGACTATTGTTTCCATAGATAAATGGAATGTGAATCTCTTAGGCTCATATGTGCAATGCTTTTATTTGTGTTGGAAATATCCTTAAATAGAGAAACTAATTTAATTCATGAGTTCATCGGACCTAAAAATAACAAGGAAAAAGTTTTATTGTCATCCAACACACACACACACACACACACATATCTCTGTGTGTTTCATCCTTCCCTAGACTAATAGTCAATCAAAGGGTTTGAAAAGAAGTGTAAAATATATGTATATGCTGGTGAAAGTGAATCACTTTACATGCATTGGGCAATTCCATCGCTCGACCGAAAAAGAATGGAATTTCACCTTGGAAATTTGTAAGATCAACTTGTTCCTAATCACGTACCTAGACAAGACCCTAAACTCATTTCCCTTGCATTACAAAATAGAGCAAATAAACACTTTCCTAATTTCGATAAAGTACTAAGGGTACTAAATAAAACATACAGAGTAAAAGATAAATTATGGACTGGGAATAAATATCTAATTTTAGTGCTAGTTAAACAGCTAGTATAGATTGCGGCCACTTTAAGGTATGAGAATAAGTACAACTAGGAAAAAGTTAAATACAAATGAAAAAAAATGTTGCCATGCAAGGACCCTAGCAATTAAAAAAAGGGGCTTTACATTCCTCACTTTGAGGTTTTTTATTAAGGTGGTGTACCTCGTGAGGTTTATTATGGCAACAATTTGGGTGTTTCATTTTTGACTTAAGACATGCACCCTATTCCCACAAAACTTAGCCATGTTGAAAGAGGAAACAATACATGCGATGTGGTAAAAATATAAATCTAAATAATCTGATTGTTGGTGTCATCGATCTCAGGGGGGATGAAACCTGAAATGAGGTTTTAACAAGTAAAGACATAGAGAACAATAATTCTAGAGATAGAAATTTGAAAGACACAAACTATTGCAAATAACTTATTATCCATAGATTACATTCATTCCAATTACCATGAGTATAAAAAAACATATGCTAGGGTGGAAGCATATGGGGCCATGGGAATTTGACCCTACCCCATCTACTGTTGAAATGGATCAAAGTGGACCAAACATAAAATAAACATAGAGAGTCTTCCAAAACTTAGTGGATCGAACAATAAATAAACATAGAGAGTCGTCCAAAATTGAATAAAGTTTTCCATTATCATGGAGAGAAATATTAATAGAACTACAAATGTCTAGAATGGGGTTTCTAGGGTTGGTACCCTCTGTCGACATTATATTACAACCATTTAGGTTCAACATAACTAAATACTCTAAAAAAGGAAATCAAATATAGAAAATTGCAACATAAGCCTTTAAAAAGTCATATACAACAACCAATAGTGGACATGAGGCCAAACTCTCATCATCATGTTGAGGGGAAACATTCTAGAGTAGGTCCATGGGATATCTTACCTTTTACCATCAGCCTATACAGTATTGGTGATAGACTCCCACTACAAGTAGAGGACTCTCCTTCACAAACCATACCAAGAATGATTAGCACATTAGAATAAAAACAAGAATGGTAAATAAAGAGTAGAATCTAGCTGAGCCTCAAATGAAAAGGGATTACTTGTAAAATTTCCATCACTTAATCTCCACACAATGCAATAAAATTCAATTAGTACAAGCATTTCAAAAAAATAGCAAGGGTCATTGCAAGTTTTGACACTTAGAGTTAGGAATGCATACTTAGGGAAGGGGACTAAAATAAAAAGTCATAGACAAGATTCACGTATCCGACAGAATAGACAGAGCCCAAGGAGAAAAAAAAGGAGATGGACGACAACTTCATAAGGTAGGCTATAAAGAAGCTACAAAACTAAGAAAAAATACATAAATCTGAAGGAAGGAAGATTAGGACAGGTTCCCATAAGTTCTTACCAAATGATGAGAAGAGGTTACAAAGGTACAAATAACAAATGGAGTTGAGAGGAAGGAGGAATAGAAAAATGAAATTACAAAACCTATGAACCATAACTCTCTAATAAATTTTTGAACCCAAAACTCTCTTCTAGAGGTATTGTAGCAGAATTTTTCAAAGCCAAAAAGTCAAATATTTTTTAAGAAAACACTAACAAGGTACTGGTTTTTCTAGATAATTTTTCATCAACTCAATATGGCTTAAACAGAGAGGATTTCATAAGGAAAAATTTGACTTTTTAAATTCAAATATCCTCGATCACTTTGGATAAGGCACTGCTTGAAAGTGATTTTATATTTCAACAATGCTCAAGTGTTTCTATATTAGTTTATTTATGTCATGAAAATATTAGAAAAATAATGAATTAAAAATAAAACAAAGAGCACCGAGAAGAGGTATATCATAATTAACTTTTTGTGGAAAAAAATACAAAGGTATATAATGAAAAACATGGTTTTTCGACATTATATTATTTTCATAAGTTGAGGATTATTTTACCCTCTATTACATGAAAGGTTAAATTTCAAGATGCAATGGTAATAGTGAAAAAATCACCCAATTTAAAAAAAGATTTCTGGCCATTCATTATAGTGGAATTGTGTAAAAACAAAATGCTTTTTGGGAGGAGTCTTTTCCATCTTAAAATTTGAAATAAATAAAGAGTTCTATAAGTTCATCAGGGTTGTCTACAAATAATACTATTCTGAAGAAAAAGTAGTGTAGTGTAAGTGCAAATAAGAATTGAGATAATAACTGAAGGCACTAATATATCTCAAGAAAGGAATGAATATTGGGTATTGTCACCAAGTAAACATCTCAAACAATTCCCCTCAGAGAAGTGACTTGGAAATGCAAATAACTTCTGTGCTTGGTATTAGCCAATTTCCAACAATTGAAATAGGTTCTAGAACTATCACTCTTAAGAATGATGCATTTGATGCTTATAGATCTATCTTTCATAGTAATAACATCATTACCAACATTGATAGGGTAGCTTGGACAAGAGGAGCTTCTCGATTTAATTGGGTTCTATATTCTGAATCAATTTCCTAAAAGCATACACAATTCTTGTCTTCAGTTTTTGTATCTTCAATGTTGTGAATACTTTGTGTCTTTGCCAAGAAAGATAGGTGATATTCAAAGCTCAAAGCATTTTAATTTTGATAGATGGGATAGAGAGAGCTCAATGGAGAATCCACGGGGTATCTTTGGACTCAATTAAATAACTTAATTAGGTTTTCCAATGCGGAGACATCATGTTGTCATTTTGGTATGCCAACTTTGAGTTACTCATTTGTTAGGGTACTCAAGTCTATTAGATTGATGCCACACATTCAACATAGATACACTATAAAAGCAAAAAAATGATTAAAATTGCAACAATATTAAGCATGCCACTCTAAAAGGTGAACAAATCACTGTGGGAATAGGTTTCTTGACATCAGTGATGTAGAAAATTAGAATTGGACTTGCACCCTTTTGCCTCAGGTCTGGATAGTGGAAAGGGGATATTTTGTGAAGAAGGGGATATTTCACTTTAAAATGGGCCAATTTTAATATTATATATATTATTTATAATATTAAAATTTATTACAATTTTTAGATTAAAAAATAATTATTATTTTTATTCTAACCCTTTTAAAAAATTAAAAGAAATAGTTTTGTAATTATGAATAAATCATCTTTCTAACTAATCAAAATAGTTAACTTTCCGGAAAAGATAAAAGTCGGAAATGAGAGATAAAAATGGATTCAAATGCCTGAAGTTCATATTTGTATGTAATGAAGAAATCTATCCAAAACTAGTCAAATAAACTAGTTTGATTTCATTTATTGAGAAAATTGGAGTATGTATATAGTCGTTTCTTGTGTTATTACTATTACATCTCATAATTTCCTTTTTTGAAATAGATGTATGTAGCAGCAGGTTCTTTTAAGTGTAATTTTGGATTTACCTATTTTTCTTTGTGCTACAAACCATACCTGCAATTAATTTAAGTTACCTTAATGGGTTCTCCACCCATTCAAAAATTCATTCACATTCTTTGTTCCTTGTTCCTTTCATCATTCAACATTTTCCAAGGTTAAAGGTTAAATTCTTGGTTTCTTAAGTTATTAAACCTTTTTTTCTCTTATTTTTCTTCTTTCCATCATTTTGATTATGAGATCCACAACGCTGAAAGTGCTAGTCGCACTAGTTGTAAATGATGAATATATTTGTTGGCATTATGATTGCACATGTTGCCCTTGATGGAAAATAAATTGTAAAAAGACAAAAATATATTGGTTCTGGATAAGCTCAGAGGTGGAATAGTGATGGAAAAAAATTTCATAATGATGGGAAAAACGTTTTACAGATAAAAATCAGAATATGGACAAAACACATTTTTAAGGAACTATACACGAGTTGGTCAAGACAAAGTCACGTATACATGTGGGTAAGAAGAAGAAAAGCCGTGTATGTACTTACACGTTAAATTTATGATAGCACATGTCCTTACCATGGTATTAACCCTTAGTATTGAGCGCAATAATGGTTATTTGATCTCGTCCAAGAATACCATCGACACTTGTGTGGTTTTGACTCATGGTATTGGCTAAAGCTCACACTATATAAGGATGTGAAGATCATAGTGCTAAAGTGTGCATGATTATGTGAATTGAATGAATACTTTAATATGAAGTATATTTGCATGGAATGGGCTATAATTAATAGATAGTTATGATATTATGATGCATTCATGAATACTTTAATGGATCAGGCTCTCTAGACCTGAAATGACTATGTATTTGCATGGTCTCGTTATGAGTTGTTTAGATATGTGGTATGGGGCATGATTGTTGAAGTAAAGGGCATGATCTGAGTAAGTTTGTAGTTTTGAAGTATTATGCAATCCCGAATTATTTATAGATCTATACACAGGTTAGTCACATTGAAGGCGCGCATACACCCGGGTTCGCCACTGCAAAGGCGCGTATGGAAGCTAGGGTTGTTGTGAAGAATGATGAAGGAAATGTATGATCAATTTTGTTGTATTTCTACTGTCTATTAATGATTTCTTCATATAGATCTAGGTTTTTTGAATACATATTATGCTACTAGTTAATTGTGAATAAATATAATTGATTGGTTGATTGAAAATGATGGATACTACTAACGGTATAAGCATTCTGTAAATCTTACAAAATGTGTCTAAATATCTTTTATTTGTTCTGAGTTTGGTGAAAACTCTAATCTCAGTATGTAAAGATATGTACGCAGGTTGCTCCAAAGAGAAGTGCGTACACACACTGTTTTTCGTAATTAAAGTAGCATATAAAATTGTTTTATGAATGATCAGGGTTGCAATTGATTCTATGAGTTGATGTAGAATTCTTGGTTTGGTTCTGTGGTCTACGTACAATGATCTCACTGTTTTGTTTGAATTTGGTTGATGGTTGTGTTTGGTGATCTATAAGTTGTGTTGATGTAAAAGATGTTGGATCCAGTGTGAAAATATATGAAATGTGGTCTGAAGTGGTTCTCAGGGTCAGAACCTTCAGTGTGGAAGTTGAAGCTTCCTACCAGTAGGAGCTAGTGATTAGATCAGGGGTTGAAGCTCCCTTCTAGTAGTGGCTAGTAAATTAGATCAGGGGGTTGGAGCTCCCTTCAAGTAGTAGTTGGAGAACGAGAGAAGTTTGTAGCCTTCTACAGGTGCGCACCTGTGTTCTGGTATGAGTTTTCACCAGTACAATCATGTAAGAAGTTTTCTATATAATAAATATTGAATACATAGATAATAACAATGGTGGTTTTATCATGAATTGGGGTTTTCACCTTAAATCCTAGTGTTCATGTGTGTTCCTTATGTGTGATGATTAATTCTGTTCATACTGCACAAGTTTACTGTTTACTAAATAAATGATGTACTTGGCTAAGTAAAGTTTCTGAAGATTTGTGTGAATACTAAGTGCTCTGAGCATATGAAAGTTTCCTAATAGAAAGCCACGTTCATACAATAGTTGGATTAATTAATTTCACCTGTAGAAATCAATAAATATTGATTCACGCCCCCCCCCCCCCCCTCCTCTCAATATTTTTCGCAACAATTGGTATCAGAGTAGGTCCTTCTAAAGAAGCTTGATGGCTAGAAGGAATATATACCAAGATGAGAAATCAAGATGGAACAACATCTATAATACCACCACTCTTCAACAGAAACAATTTAATATTCTCGAAGACAAGAATAAGATCCTATATTCAGTCTCTTGGAGCAGATTTTTGGGCAATTTTTGAAGGGGGTTACCAATATCCAGCTGTAGTTCCCACAGATACAGGAGCAAAGAAGAATTATGAAATCAATGCGAAAGTTGTCAATGCATTATTGGGAAGTCTGAACGAATTAGAATTTGTCAAGGTTATGCATCTAGATACAACAATGGAGATATGGGACAAAATCATTCTAAGCTATGAAGGTGATGCCAAAGAAAAAAATACTAAACTCCAATCTCTCAGAATTCAATATGAAAATCTCAGAATTCATAATGATGA
Organism: Pinus albicaulis; assembly: GCA_034641835.2. Classification (NCBI taxonomy): domain Eukaryota; kingdom Viridiplantae; phylum Streptophyta; class Pinopsida; order Pinales; family Pinaceae; genus Pinus; species Pinus albicaulis. Next base: position 89,696,552 of record MU968411.1, read on the forward strand.
AAGTATTGCTAGTTTCTCTCTGAGTCTAGACGAGATCATATATCGTATTAGAATTTGGGCGAGGACACAAAAGCCACAACTTTAGTAGAGAAAATATTAAGGCCTGTAACTCCTAAATTCTAGTCAAAAGTGTCTGCTATTGAAGAGAAGCATGATCTACAAACTCTTACTATTGTTCAACTTCATGAGATCCTGACTACCTTTGAAATGAGAAAATGAGGTCTTTCTGAAGTCAGAGAATTCACATTAAAAGATACTGTGAAAGGAAAGAAAAAGGAATCAAGATATGTATTAGAAGAATATGAGTTAAATTTTGTAAAGAAACTTCAACTTGGCACCAAAAGGTTTAGAGGTAATCTTCCCTTCAAATTTTTTTCTTGTGGCGTAATGGGTCATTATGCTGCTAAATGTCCTCATAAATATAATCATGATAAGAGAAAGGATATATAAAAAGGTAATAGGAGACGATTTGAAAATAGGAAAATTTATTTTACTCATGAAGATATTAATGGCTTGTCAAATAGTGAAGAAGGAGAATCTAATCAAGATCTTAGACTGCTCATAGCATTTGAAAAACACACTAGTGAGGCTAAAGATAATTTTATGGATGCTTTAGAAGAAAATGATTTCCTTGAAGAAATCACTCAACTCAAAATATTCTTGGAAGAAAACAAAATATCCATAGATACTCTAAAGAATCAACTCATAGAAAAGGAGAAGCATAACGAGAAATTAGAATGTGAAATAGTAAGCCTAAGAAAGGAACTTGAGAAAGTAAAAACTTTAAACCTTAGATTTTCTAAAGGATCTGAAACCTTAGATGAAATTATCAAGGTTCAATGCTCTCCTCTTGTGAAGACATGTCTTGGATATATTGTTGAATATTCTTAGTCAGAACAATCCTCACCCACAAGCTATCTAAATGAAACAAAATCCATTCAGCAAAAGTTTCATCACTCAGCAGAAGAAAAAAGACAATTCTCAGGTAAAGCTTGTTCATTCGAATTCAAGGATGAACAAAATCAGAAGCATCAGTCAAAAGGTAAACAACAATAGAAGGTTCTATGATCACATAAATTTATTCTTTAATGGACAATGCTTCTCATGTCATAATTTTGGTTACAAAGTTGCTCAATGTGTTGCATACAAAATCATCATGACCAGAGAAGCAAGAAAACAATGAAATGTGAAAGGAACAAAGAGGAATACTTATAACAATTTTTCTCCACCTCAAGGCGAAATTGAATTTTCATTTTGAAATAACTTTGAACATGAGGAATCTGAATGCAGGAGAAAACTGCAACCAGAAGAAAAAATATCAACAAATTCTATAGTAGGGAGAAAGATGGACTTACAATTCGAAAGCTGCGGCATAACTTTATTTGAAAAAGGAGAAGAAAATAAATGGTACATTGATAACGGATGTTCAAAACATATGACAGGTGATAAATATAAATTCAATTCATATAGTGAATTAGAAAATGAAAAGAATGTCACTTTTGGAAATTACTCTCCTACTATCATTAAGGGTAAGGATCTATTTAGTATAAATGAAAAGGTTAAATCAAGCAATGCTATGTATGTTTATGGATTAAAGCATAACTTGTTGTGTGTTATCCAAATGTGTGACCAAGGAAATGAAGTTGTCTTCCGATCAAAAGAATGTGTGGTTCGTGAACTTGGCAGAGGAAAATCCATAATTAAAGGAACAAGAACACCAAGCAATCTGTATACATTGAAAGGTGGCCAAGAAATATGTTATCTAGGAAAATTTGTAGAAAACTTGTTATGGCACAAAATATTGGGACATCTAAGCTGTTCTCAAATAAGAAAACCAAGCAGGCTCAAATTTGTTCGTGATCTACCCAACATCACTTTACCAGAAAGTACCATATGCAAGTCATGCCAATTCAGCAAGCAAGCCATAGTTCAATTTAACGCCAATGGAGAAAAATACTATATCTTATTCATTGATGACTTTTCTAAAATATGTTGGATCAGTTTATTGAAACAAAAAGATGTAGCATTTGAAAAATTTAAGGCCTTCAAAGATTTACTTGAAAATTAATTAGATCTAAAAATCAAATGTCTCAAATCTGATCGAGGAGGAGAATACATATGAAATGAATTCTTTGATTTCTGTTAAAAATATGGCATAAAAAGACAATTTTTTTTGTAGCTATAACTCCGCAACAAAATGGTGTAGCAAAAAGAATGAATAGAACAACTCAGAAAATGGCTGGTGCTATGGTTGATGAATCTGGGACTCCTGACACCTTTTGGGGTGAAGCTGCAGTATCGCAGTAAATATTCTCAACAAGGCTAATGTTTGTGTGTATAGTGGTAAAAATCCTTATGAACATTGATATGGTAATACTCCCACTGTGAAGCACTTTAGAGTTTTTGGAAGAATTTTTTTTATAAAAAGTAATGATGAAGAAATTGGTAAGTTTGAACCTAGAGCACGCAAAGGAATACTTTTTGGTTAATATTATATAATTAAAGCATACAGATGCTACAATAAGAGACTTCAGAAAATTGTTGATGTATTGATGTTGTGATTGATGAAGCATGCCCAACTCCCAAAATGGAAATACAAACAAACATGGATGATGATGATGAATGCTTTCCCACATCAACTCACAATGCTATAGAAGAATAACCTAATTAAGCATCAAAACAAGATACATCAGAGAGAGGAAAAGATCCATCTAGGCATGTTCAAAATAATCATCCAAAATCTCAAATTTTGGGAGAAAAGGAACCAGGGGTACAAATAAGAAGAAAACTTGTGGGATATCCTAGTTATATAGCACTATTATTGATCAGGAGATCATGTGTTTTTCTCAAAATTGAAAGGGCTTGAAACTGTACTGAACCCGAGCGACCAGGTAGATCTCATTGTTGCGATTCCGACATCGTAAATGGTTGGAAAAACCGATGTCGTATGAGAAAGATATCACATTCTGATCGTTTTCCTAAATAGCTAAAATTTTGTGACAGGAGTGACTAGGATGCCCAGTCAACATGGAGGTACAGTCAAAAAAGGTGGAATATTCTTGGAATATTCCATTTTCCTAAACCAATCAGGTTTTGTGAAGTGACAGATTTTGGGTCGTTGTTGGGTTTGTATGAATTTTTGAGAGGACCATTGGATGGGTGACACATGGACAGCTTAGAGGCTGCTACGTGTCCCCTGTACAATTGAATAAAATTAAGGTTGGAGTCTAGGGGGTTCGACCTCATGACCTCTGCTGCACCCGCATGGGTTTCAACCAACTGTGCTACCAAGTGTTGCTTACAACTATAGTTTTCCGTATGCATTTAAAGTGTAAAGGTCGGAAAATTGGGGGGGGGGTGAATGCCGGTGGCCGCAATTGAAATGGCCACATGATAAAGTTTTCATAACAGCAACATATAATACTCCACCGTACAAACACTCCAACAGATCCGCGACCATAACTACAACCTGTTCACATTACAAAATGTTGTGGCGGTTTTTTAACTCTGACTTTTCTTAAAACCCGCAACATTTAATTTGTGGTTATCACATGGAAATGCCTCCACTAACTAACAGTTAGTTGAATGTTCGAAACTCCGCCTCCAAGCGCCGTTCCACTCCAAAGTCATTAACGGAGAGTTTAAAAGTTTAAACTGTGTGCTGCATGGGATACCTCACTTAACCCACATTCTCATTTTATTTTGCATATAAATTGCACTCTTCCAATTCTGCCCCAAATAATTTTAAATATGGGCAATCTTAACATAAATGTGGAAGCTTTAAATTTCCTTATGAAAAACCCATCTTATGATATCCGAATTGGCATTCGAATATTTCAACTAGCCCACCTATACGTTTTCCTTTGCTTTATGAAGTTCAGACTGCATTTATTTGATTGGATAAACCCAGCTCACATGGAAGTGCGACTCATCTAAACATATGCTCACGGTTCTATTGTCTCGCGTCCAATACAAACTATATGTCAACATATATGTATATTCTCCATTGTAACAAAGCCTTGACTTAGACTTAAACCTAGCGCTAATATCTATTCACATACCCTTTCGGGCCCCACAACTTCAATACATACCTTTCACACATAACGACAATGTTCCCAGCATATGAATTCATTCATACAAGGTTCGATCTACATATATCAACACATATCAGACCAAGACCCCAAACATATTTGGATCCCACACATCCATTAATTCGCAATTAACATTCAATTCCCGCACTAACACATAGTCGGGCCCATGGAAATGTACCTCATTAACCTTCACGCATCTTCACGATTCGAATGCCGTCGGATGCCAATTACTGGTGATCGAACATATATCACACTTTTTTTGTCACAGAGAATTAACTCTATAAAAAAATGCGAAACTCGGGTTTCAAAATACCACCCTTGCCATGCATTAAGCATTGGACGTTATCGCACTTTTGTTTCCCATTTCGCTTGGAACATTTTAATAATGTGAATACCATCAGGGTGCTCTACGAAACCGCCTTCAACGCTCAAGGTTCTGTTTAACTTATGGTTCTGTCTCCCTACTCAACGCTATTCAAACCATAGGCTTTTCCTTTACTTAATCGACCTTACGCACAATGTATGTAAAACCCCTCATCTGAATACTGTGTATGGAAATAGAATTACCCTCAACACTGTATAATTATATCAATGAAAGAGTCAAATGTGAAATTGATCATCCTGTGATCGATTCACAGAATTCTACAATTACTATTATACACACCATCTTACGCAGTCACTCCACACATTACAGAATTCAAAATCTTTCACACAGAGACATCAATTCAAATTCCCTAACAATATAAGAACTTATAATTTGAAAGGAATCGAACCCTCTTTCAACTATACGGTGAATTCATAAATTCACTTCATTTCGTAATGCATCTAGTTCGTCATACATAGATTGAGACAGGAAATCAACTACTTACTAGAATCGATCCTTCCAGTGATCAATTCTCTCCATTGCTATTCAAATTAAAACACACAGTCTCACACAGGAATTAGCTCAGCCAACACACATATAATTCGGAATATATCATCGACAGGGAGGTTTATTTCCTCAAGGGCACACAAGACTCGTTTACACAGAGTTTAAATCAACAATATCCATACAATTCTGAAACAATTCATTTTATATACACAACTAAGATCACTTACAAAACCTCATTGTTTAGGCCAGATCTTCTATTCGGTGGCCTTCTACTCTTACTACTCTGCACAACTCTCAACTCTGAAATCCTCTGAACTCTACTCTCCAGACCTCTATACTTAATGCCTTTTTGGCTTAAAAAGATAATGAATATCTTCATTTCCTCTAACAGCTCAAAAAACTCTTAGGATTATGGAATTCCTAAATTTAGACAAAAATCCCTAAATTAACTAATTTGACTCTTCACATTCCTCATGTTCTCTAGTGGTTAGAGAACATTTACAATTCCTCACTATTTTATTCAAAAATGCTAATATTTACACAAGAATTTAAAAACATGAGACCCCCTATGTCTACTTAGATACAAAGTATTTTATTGTGCCTAATGCCCCTGCATCAGACTCCCAAGGTTAAAATTGTTCATGATCTCCTGATCATGTGTCCTTAATCTTTGCCTCCTAGATCCCATACTCTGTTTTGTTGCTATCCATCAGCTGCATCATTCTTCTTCTACATTTCTCCAGGCCTCCATATCTTGTTCTGCAATTTACCACCAGCTGTACTTTCACAATCTCTTCTTGCCTTTCCTTTGTTAAAATTCCTCTGCTCTCTTGCTGCTTTCTGCTTCTTCTGAGACACTTTCATCATCAGTCTTCTGACGTTTTCAATTTATTTGTCCAACTTATCTTGTCTCTGGAAATTTCTTTGCCTCTTGTTGCTGCCTTCAATTTCTGTTGCTGCCAACATTGTTGCTGCTGTCAATGTTGCTTCACTGATGGTGGCTAAAATTAATTTTACTCCTGCAGATGTCAATCCCAATGTTGCTGCCTCTGTGGCTACCTCTAAAACTTCCTGTCCCTCTGCAACATGATTTTTCTCATCACCTACAAATTTACTTTTAGAAAATATATCATCAATTAATTTTCTTCTTGCAGCAACATACTCACTCAGGATACTAGTAAGCATAATCAAATTTTGCAATCTAATATCTGCCCCTATTTCTTCCACAGCTTTAGGAAATTTCACTCTAGTGCCTGCAACCTCTTTCTCTTCTTCAAATGCTTTCAGCAAACATTTCAGCCATCTCTTCTGTACTTGGTTCACATCCTCAACATGCTGCAAATTAAATTCAACATCTTCTTCCTCTTCTTGGACAATCTTCAGTAATTGTCTTTCATTACCTTGATTGATTTTGGCAATCAAATCAAGCTCTTTAACCACTGTCTTTTCATCTTCTATCAGAATAGACTGTTGCTTCTTCCTTATTATAGCAGTTTCACAAGTCTGTCCTCCAGTCTGTTCTTGATTAATCAAACAAATCAGCTCCTCCTTGTCAACAGTGACAAGTCTCTGCATATGAGACATGACTGTCTCATCTTCTTCCTGCAACAGTTCTTCCTCTTTCAAGACAACTCCAAGAGATGGATTGTCTTCTGCCATTCTTGTAGACATAAACAAACAGTCAGTGTTAAAATCACAAGACCTGATGGTCTTAATTGATGAACCAGTCACCAATTCTCCTCTCTGCAGTTCTAAGTCTCTCTCAAGACTCAAAAATTCTTCACTATCTTTCTCCTCAGCTGCCAAAGTTATCTCCACTGCTCCAATCACCATGTTAAAATGATGATCCTTCCCTATGTTTTCAGCCAACATAGATTCTCTTTCATTCAATTCTTTGACAACTTCCATTTGTTGTTCTTCCTTTGACAACACATCAGTATGTTGTTCAGAACATCCTTCTAAATCTTCTGTCAGCACATCAGTATGCTGGTTTGCACCCTCCATGAGACTGTTAGCTAGTCTCTCCTTCCTTCCATCATCTGCTTCATGAACATTATCCATGAAGACCTTCCTACTCTATTTCCTCAGAAAACTATCTTGTGCGTAGGTCCTTTGTTTCTCTAATCCTCTTCTTTGACAATCCAACTTTCTATACAATTCAACAACTTCAATGGGAGTAGATGTTGGGAAACTCATACAACCTTTTATTCCTTTGCTTGTTCTTGACTAATCATCAGCTGGTCCCTCTCTCTCTGCCTCAATATTCTGCTATATATGCTCATTGGAATCCTTTGTCTTCATGTCCTCTTGAGATCTTGCTATATCAGCATTGATCTGAACATATTTTAGATTCAATTTCTCCTCTTCAACAAACTTTGAAGTTTGTTCATCTCCCTGCGATGCACCTGCAAACATACACAACTCTTTAGTTTTAAAACCACAAGACTTTTTAGTCTTGGTTGCTTCCTCAAGCACTTCCCTTCGAACAAATCTGCATGTGGAATCTTCAAATTCCATTTTTGACCCAAGAACTCTGAGTTCTTCTCCCTTTGTAGAATCTGTGATCACCTCACAATTGTCAGACTCAAAAGCACAAGTCTTTACATCATCCAGCTGATCTGGACTTGTCCAATAGCTCAGAAAATCATCAATGATTTAGGCTCTTCAGCAAGAACAGCTTATTACTGCCTTAAGTCTTCACCATGCCTCGCAAGATCTCTTGCATATCTCCATTCTTCATCTGTACTCTGTTCTTCTTCACAAACAAAAACTTTCTTTCTCAACTCAGCTGCCCTGAGTTCTTCTTTCAGTAAGGCAATCTCCTTTTGCCTCAACTTTAACTGTAAGGTTGCCATTTCACCCTCTTCTTTATGAGCCAACCAACTCTCTGGCTTTCCTTTATCATATTTTCCAGTTTATTAAACAGTTTTATGATCTCATCTATCTCTTTCCAATACTCTGCATCAATTAACTGCTGCCTCATGCCATTTGTCTTGGCATCTGATTTCTCCTTTCCATTGTGGCCTCTCTCAAACCCTTTGCAATCTCTGCTATGACTATTAGTAGTCATCCTTTTCTCCATGATTTCCTCACTCATCAGCTGCACCAAGCCTCTGAAACAACAAGCTCTCCCACTGCCACTTACCTCACCAATCGTTTTTCTGGATCTAGGATTTTGGCAAGTATTGGTCCCCTGTCTGCTGGAACCTTTTGAGCACTCTCTTCTGCTCTCTCTAGGCTTCACTCTGAAACTTTTCAAGAACACATCTGTTCTTATTTCATCCAACCTCTGTTGGGAATTCTCCAGGTTCTACCACACTTTCTTCTGCACTTTAGAATCCTCTGCTGGACTCTTTCATCACTTCTCTCAAAGTTGTGATCTTCTTTGCTGAGATTTCTTCAATTGCCTGCACTCTAAATTCTGCAAACAATTCTTCAAACCATAGTTAAACACTTCTCATCAACTCACCTTTTCTTGAGAACACTACAATTTTCTTCCCTATTCAACCTTTAGCTAAATATGAGGTTCACTGCCATCATTATCAAGACTCTGTCTTCTGCAACCATAATCCTGCAATCATAAATTTCAAATTAGATTTAAAATTATTTCACTTGTAATATCTCTGCATGATATTGTCTTCTACTCCTTCAATTCTGCAAATCCTATTCACTGTAATTCTATGTACTTTGCTGCTTATTAGATTTAAAAATCTGATCTTCCCTCTTCTCTCATCACATGCACTGCATCTTCGTATGCTGCAATTTTTATCAGTTTCAAAATCTGGTATCTTCTATCACACATGAAATTAATTCAAAACTTGAACCTTCAAACAGAGCTATTCTTTATGCTCTGATACCACTTGATGCTCGGGATACCTCACTTAATCCACATTCTCATTTTCTTTTGCATATAAATTTCACTTTTCCAATTCTGCCCCAAATAATTTTAAATTTGGGCAATATTAACATAAATGTGGAAGCTTTAAATTTCCTTATGAAAACCCCATCTTATGATATCCAAATTGACATTCGAATATTTCAACTAGCCCACCTATACATTTTCCCTTGCTTTACGAAGTTCGGATTGCATTTATTTGATTGGATAAACCCAACTCACATAGAAGTGCGACTCATCTAAACATATGCTCACGGTTCTATTGTCTTGCGTCCAATACAAAATATATGTCAACATATATGTATATTCTCCATTGTAACAAAGCCTTGACTTAGACTTAAACCTAGCACTAATATCTATTCACATACCCTTTCGGGCCCCACAACCTCAATACATACCTTTCACACATAACGATAATGTGCCCAGAATATGAATTCATTCATACAAGGTTCACTCTACATATATCAACACATATCAGACCAAGACCACAAACATATTCGGGTCCCACACATCCATTAATTCGCAATTAACATTCAATTCCCGCACCAACACATAGTCGGGCCCATGGCAACGTACCTCATTAACCTTCACACATCTTCATAATGCGAACACGGTCGGATGCCAATTACTGGTGATTGAACAAATATCACACTTTTTTTGTCACAGAGAATTAAATCTAAAAAAAATGCGAAACTCGTGGTTTCAAAATACCACCCTTGCCATGCATCAAGCATCGAATGTTATCGCACTTTTTTTTTCCATTTCGCTTACCACTTTTTAATAATGCGAATACCACCACGGTGCTCTCCGAAGCCGCCTTCAGCGCTCAAGGTTCCATTTAACTCGTGGTTTTGTCTCCTTACTCAACACTATTCGAACCATAGCCTTTTCCTTTACTTAATCGACCTTACGCATGGTGTATGTAAAACCCATCATCTGAATACTGTGTATGGAAATAAAATTACCCTCAACACTGTATAATTATATCAATGAAAGAGTCAGATGTGAAATCGATCATCCTATGATCGATTCACAGAATTCTACAATTACTATTATACACACCATCTTACGCAGTTACTCCACACATTACAGAATTCAAGCTCTTTCACACAGAGACATCAATTCAAATTCCCTTACAATATAAGAAGTCAGAATTTGGAAGGAATCGAACCCTCTTTCAACCATACGGTGAATTCATAAATTCACTTCATTTCGGAATGCATCCAGTTCGTCATACATAGATTGAGATAGGAAATCAACTGCTTACTAGAATCGATCCTTCCAGTGATCGATTCTCTCCATTGCTATTCAAATTAAAACACATAGTCTCACACAGGAATTAGCTTAGCCAACACAAATATAATTCAGAATATAGCATCGACAGGAAGGTTGATTCTTCAAGGGCACACAGGACTCGTTTACATAGAGTTTAAATCAACAATATCCATATAATGCTCAAACAATTCATTTTATATACACAACTGAGATCACTTACAAAACCTCATTGTTTACGCCGGATCTTCTATTCGGTGGCCTTCTACTCTTACTACTCTACACAGCTCTCAAATCTAAACTCCTATGAACTCTACTCTCTAGACCTCTATACTTGATGCCTTTTTGTCTTAAGAAGATAATGAATCACTTCATTTCCTCTAACAACTCAACAAACTCTTAAGATTCTAGAATTCCTAACTTTAGACAAAAACCCCTAAATTAACTAAACTGACTCTTCACATTCCTCATGTTCTCTAGTGGTTAGAGAACATTTAAAATTCCTCACTATTTTATTCAAAAATACTAATATTTACACGAGAATTTAAAAAAATGAGACCCCCTATGTCTACTTAGATACAAAGTATTTTATTGCGCCTAATGCTCTTGCATCACTGTGACTGCGGGGTTTTAAGGGGGTCGGCATGTGGCCACCCCCACCCCTAACCATACATGTTAAATGAAAATGGTCAGAAACTGGCGGAGAATTTATCGCCACCCTAAATCTTAGGATTTTGGCCAAATTAGTTGTATTTATACTACAGTTCTCCACATTTAGTGGAGAAATTGTAGTTGTGATTGGGAAAATGGCTAGGGAGGTCAATTTTCGACCAATTTGGGTGAAGCAAGAGTCTATCTAGAGTAATTTGAGCATTCTAGAGCCATTGGTGCAGAGAAAAAAACCATTAGAGGCTTGTAAACACATGTATTTTCAATTCTAAGCATAATGAAAAACAGGGACATGCCATTGGGAGCTGGACCAATAGATGTAGCCCAGGAGGGGTGAACTGCTTCATCATGCATGTTTTTTAAAACTTATGTGTGATTTTTTTTATATTTTATACATTGCTATTCAGTGTTATTTAGGCTTATTTTCATTCTTAAAACTCACAAATTCATCTATGTTTCATGGTTAAATTACTTATTCCTTAAGCAAACAAATGGAGAAAAATTGTACATGTTTTTATTACCGAAAGGACACTTAGCACAACAAACTAATAAAATCCTTTCAGATCAGTTTGGTATCAGAGCTAGAGCCTATTTGTTGGTGATTTTGTGTGAAAATATTTCTTTAAGTGTTTGCAAGTGTGCACATGCTTACTAGGCTCAAGATTAAGAGAGGATAAGGAAAATTGGCGGAAGCAAGAGGGTCTCAAAGTGAGCCACAAAAAAGGAGGGCAAGATTTCCACATTCTCCACCACCTATTTCACCTCCAAAAGAAGAAAAAGTAGCATTAATCATGCCTCTAGGTGAAGGATAAATCCATGAAGAGGTTGATCCCAAAGAAGAAGAAATGGTGTTCAGGAAAGCATTCCTTCACATGTTCGAAATGGTGAGAGTCCTTTATCAAGAAAGGAATGAGAAACTAGAAGGAGAAGGATCAAAACTTTACAAGGAAGGTCAGGGATCATCATGAGATCAAAATGATGAAGATACATCAGAGAAGGGAAATGGAGGAAATGGAGAAAGTGGAAAATCATCATCATCACCCTCATTATCATCATCATCATCCTCTACTTCATATTTAGTACATTAGCCACACAAGTCAAAGAACACTGGTAAAATTCCTTTTTTAAAACTTGATGTTAAGTTTGAATTGCCAATGTTTAATAGTGAAGTCAATGGATAAAAGCTTAATAGTTGGAATAGGAAATTGGAGTTCTATTTGAGAATTTAGAACCTTCATGACGATGATACCAAAATCCAACTAGCTTCATTGAGAATAGAAGGTGCATCACTTGTTTGCTCGGAAGCCAGGACAAAGGAGGAGATCAAGAAGCATGGTAAGGTTATCCTATCATGGAATGATTTCATTATTGCAATAAAACAACAATTTTATCCATTATCTCACATGCAGAAATCCGTAATGAACTGGAAAACTTTTAGACAATTGAAAGGACAAAATGTTCAAGAATACACCCAAGAATTTAGGAGAAGATCTCTCTTATTAGGGGTAGATTTGCAGAGCCAAGATACTTTTTTCAAGTACATAGGAGGCTTCCATAGCTACATAAAACATACCATTCTCTTGTTTAACCCTACAATATTAGATGAATTTTGTGTTCAGGCCACACATATAAAATCTAGAGGGAAAAACATTACTAATGGGGGTAGGAAGAAACTTTTAAGGGGAAAAAAAAGAGAAGACCTCAAAAGGTAAGGGAAAAAAGAATGCATCTGTCAAGAAAGAGGGAGAAAAAGTGGCCCGTAAACATTGTTCATGAGAAGGCCATGAAGAGAAATTTTTTTGGAAATTACATCCTGAAAAGAGATCCAATTATAATAACAACAAAGGGAAGCAAAAAACTACAGCTACAACTCAACATCACTTAGGAGATGATTCAGGTGATGAATCTAAAATTAAGCCATGGGATTGAAGAACATGAAGGGGAAATAAATTGAAACAAAACCTAGTACTGGTACATCAAACTGTCACATACAAGCTCCAAATGAAGAAGAGAGAATTGAACTGTTTCATGTGAGGGTCATATCCAAACATACCAAGATTGACACATTGTTTGACAGTGGGTCACAATAAAACTTTATCTCTGAAGACATGGTCAAGAAAATTAATATTGAGAGCATTCCACATCCAAAACCATATCCACTTGGGTGGATTTGTAAGGATACAAATTTGCAAGTTTCAAAGAAGTGCATATTGCGGTTTGCAATAACTGCACATTTCGTTGACACATTTGAATTAGATGTGGTTCTGCTTGATATTACAGGTATTGTGTTGGGCAGTCCTTAGTTGTATGATAGGAAAGTGATATTCAATTTCCATGAGAAAAAATACCATTTATTCAAATATGGCAAGGAGTACATTTTTAGATCACATCGTAAGAAGACATATATTGCAATGGTAAATGCTGGATAGGTAAAGAGGCTGGTGAATTCAAGTAAGAATTTTTTTCTTCTAATGATTAAGCCTAAAGTTGATGTTAATCATGAATCATTTGAGGATTGTGATTCTAATTTTAATCAGATTTATATGATGTATTTGATGCACATCATGAGATGTTTCAGGAGCCAACAGGATTGCCTCCAAAAGGGGAGATTCAACATGAGATTTAGTTGCAACAAGATTGTCTTCTTCCAAACATCGACATGTATCGCATGTTGATAATGAAGAATATTGAAATAAAGATGCAAATCAAGGACATGTTGGACAAGGGACTCATAAGTCCAAGCACTTCGCCATGCGGTTCACTCATAGTTTTGATTTCGAGGATAGATGGGACTTGGCGCATGTGTGTAGACATCAGAGCTTTGAACAAGATAACGGTAAAGAATCGATACCCACTCCCAAGGATAGATGATTTTCTTGATTAGATGAATGAAGAAATTTTTTTCACTAAGTTACATTTATGAAGTGGATATCACCAAGTAAGAATTGCAGAAAGTGATATATGGAAGACTTCATTCAAAACCCAACAAGGACTCTTTGAGTGGTTGGTTATACGGATACCGTTTGGTTTGTGTAATGCAGAGTCAAATTTCATGCATGTTATGGATAATGTTTTGCATCCATTTCTTGATGAATTTGTGATTATGTGTTTATATGATACACTCATTTTTAGCAAAACAAGAGAAGAACATGTCTTGCATGTGAAAAGGGTGCTTGATGTTTTGAAGAGAAATTATTTATTAAGATGTCAAAGTGTGAGTTTGGAAAGACTTCTCTGGTTTATTTGGGACACATTGTAGGAGGAGGCGAGTTGAGAATTGATCCTTCTAAATTGGAAGCCATTGTGAATTTTCCTACTCCCAAAATAGTAACCAAGGTAAGAAGTTTCTTAGGCACAACTCAATATTGGAGAAATTTTATTGCTAACTTTTCTGCCATAGCAGCTCCTATGCATGCAATGAAAAGTGTGAAGAAAGGCTTCCAATGGGGAGGAAAAAAACATCACGCTTTTGAAGCTTTAAAAGAAAAGATTAGTTTAGCTCGAGTCCTTGCATTACCAAATTTTAGGCAGCCATTCGAGATACAAACTGGTGCTAGTGATTATGCCATGGGCGCAGTACTTTTACAGAATGGTAAGCCTATCGCTTTTCATTCTGAAACATTCAATGGTGTTTTAACTAATTATCCTACATATGACAAAGAGATGTATGCGTTGGCACAAAGTGTTAAGAACTGGAAACACTACTTGATGGGTAAAGAGACGATTATACATATCGATCACCAACTGTTACAGTAATTGCAGTCACAAAAAAAATTGCAGCAATCATGACGTTTCAGGTGGATGGGATTTCTTCAACAGTTTCACTTGGTTATAAGGTACAAGAAAGGTATTTTCAATAAATTTTCTGATATGATTTCAAGGCCAATTATAAGTGTTTCTACTTTACTTAAAGATGATTCTATTATACATGAGAGTTACATAGAACAATATGCACATGATGCTAATTTTCAAGATGTGTATGCTAGTTTGAGTGAAGCGAATCAAGTTGAGGAAAATGATTATCACATGCATAAAATTTTTCTGTTTCATTTGGGTAAGTTGTGTATACCACAAGGAGAGATACTTAGCGTCATGAGAGAGGTTCATTCGTCTCTTATTGTTGGACACATTGGGGTAAGCAAAACAGTGGTGCATTTATAGAGGTATTGCTATTGGCCTCACATGATAGATAGTGTGTCACGTTTTACAAGAGGTTGTTATGTGTGTGCAATAAGCAAGCCTAGAAATAGGAATCTTGGGTTGTACACGCCACTACCGGTACCATCAAGGCCATGGGAGAGTGTCTCCATGGACTTTGTTGGAGGTCTACCTATTTCAAGAAAACAACATGATTATCTTTATGTAGTTGTGGATAGATTTAGTAAAATGTGTATACTTATGCCATGTAAGAAAACCATTACTGCTGAACTTTATTTTCAACATTTATGGGTTCATTATGGATTGCCAACTTCTATTGTTAGTGATAGGGATTCCAGGTTCATTGGGAATTTCCGGTCCAATATTTGGAAGATGATGGACACAAAGTTGAAAAATAGTGTTGCTTTTCATCCGCAAATTGATGGCCAAATCGAGGTGGTGAACACAACCATTGTGCATCTATTGAGAGGATATTGCAGCAAACATCCCAAGTTCTGGGATGAAAAACTGCATTACATTCAACACGATTACAACCGGGCCAAGCAGTCTTCTGCAAATACTTCACCTTTTGAAGCCTGCTTTGGGTATTTTCCGAAATTGCCATTAGACATCATTTTTGAGAAGGCTATTGCAATTGCTGGGCATAGTGATATTGACAAGGCTTGAAATTTCATTGATAAATTCAGATTATTCATCAACAAGTTTAAGGACAGCTTGATAAGAGTCAAAGAAAATACAAGCAGAGGCATGACAAACATAGAGTTGATCAGAAGTTTCATGAAGGAGATGAGGTATGGTCACATACGAAAAAAAAGGATGCAAGGAGAAGGTAAAAAGCTCAAGACAATTCACTATGCTCCATTCAAGACCATCAAGAAATTTGGTAATAATGCATTTCAATTTGACTTGCCTTTATATATGCACATGTATTGAGTTGTCAATGTTGAAAATTTACGTTTGTATGAGCCTCCTTTGATTGATGATCAAGGCAGTGATGTTTAGTTGCCATATATAGAAGATTTCTTGCCAGAATTTCTGGATGAGCTCAAGGAGGATGCCATCCTTGATAGGAGGAAAAGAACATCTAAGATGGGAAGTGTCGACTACCTTCAAGTTGGGCTCAAAGGCAGTAAGCCAAGCAAGGCAAGGTGGATGGAACTTGGAAAGGTGAGGGATTTCTACCCTCATCTTCTGAACAGGTGATTAAAATATTTTGGGGCCCAAAAGCTTCCCAATGGGGAGGTGTGATTATGAGATCATGTATTTTTCTGAAAATTGAAAGTTTTCAAAACTGTACCAAACCTAAGCGACTGGGTAGATTTCGTTGTTGCAATTCCGGCACCATGAACGTTTCGAAAAACCAATGTCATATGAGGAATATATCGTGTTCTGATCATTTTCCTAAATAACTAAAATTTTGTGACAGGAGTGTCTGGGATGCCTAGTTAGCATGCATGTACAGTCAGCAAAGCTGGCATATTCTCAGAATATTTCATTTTCCTAAACCAATCAGGTTTCGCCAAGTGGCAGGTTCTCAGTCGTTGATGTGTTTGTAAGAATTTTTTAGAGGACCATTAGATGGGTGACACATGGCCAGCCCGGAGGCTACCACGTGTCCCCTATATAGTTGAATAAAATTATGGTTGGAGTTCGGGGGGTTCGATCTCGTGACCTCTAGTGCGCTCGCATGGGTTTCAACCAACTGTGCTACCAAGTGTTTCTTACAACTATAGTTTTCCGCATGCATTTAAAGTGTAAAGGTCAGAAAATTTGGGGAGAGGGGGACCGCTAGCAGTCCCAACCTGTCGACGACCCCAATTGAAATGGTCACATGATAATTTTTTCATAACTGTGGCATATGGTTGGATTTCGGGGGGTTCGACCCCGTGACCTCCAGCGCGCTCGCATGGGTTTCAACCAACTGTGCTACCAAGTGTTTCTTACAACTATAGTTTTCCGCATGCATTTAAAGTGTAAAGGTCGGAAAATTGGGGGGGGGGGGGGTGGGGGTGGGGGGGAACGCTGATGGTCCAAACCTGTCGACGGCCCCAATCGAAATGGTCACATGATAAAGTTTTCATAACTGTGGCATATAATACTCCAGTGTACAAACACTTCGACAGAGCCGCGATCATAACCTCAACCTGTTCACATTACAAAATTCTCCAGTGGTTGTTTAACTCTGATAGTCCTCAAAACTCACAACATTTAATTTGTGGTTATCACATGGAAATGCCTCCATGAACCGATAGTTAGTGGACAATTCAAAACTTTTCCTCCAAGCACGATTCCACTACAAATTCATTAACACAGAGTTTAAAAGTTTAAACCATGACTGTGAGGTTTAAGGGGGTCGACATGTGTCCACCCCCACCTCTAACCATAAATGTTAAATGAAAACGGTCAGAAACTGGCGGAGAATTTAGTGCTACCCTAAATTTCAGGATTTTGGCCAAATTAGCTGCAGTTAAACTGCAGTGCTCTGCATTTAGTGGAGAAATTGTAGCTGTGATTGGGAAAATGGCTAGGGAGGTCAATGTTTGACCAATTTCGGTGAAACAACAATCTATATAGACTAATTTGAGAATTTTGGAGCCAGTGGTGCAGAGAAAATAGCCATTAGAGGTTTTTAAACACATTTATTTGAAATTTTGAGCATAATGACAAAGAGGGACATGCCATTGGGGGCTGGACTAGCAGATGTAGCCCAGGACGGGTGAACTGGTTCATCATGCCTGCTGTGTAAAATTGGTGTGTGATGTTTTTTCTCTATTATACACTATTTTTCAGTGTTATTTAGGCTTATTTTCATGCTTAAAACTCACAAATTTATCTATGTTTCATGGTTAAATTACTCATTCCTTAAGCACACAAATGGAGAAAAATTGTACATGTTTTTATTACTGAAATGACACTTAGCACAAAAAACTAATACATTCCTTTCAGATAAATTATCCACCATTGAACCACAAAATTTAAATCAAGGTAGTAAATATGAATGTTGGATTAAGGCCATGAATGAAGAACTAGATCAAATTGAAAATAATAATACTTGGGAATTGGTTCCAAGGCCTCATGATAAAAATGTTATTGGAACAAAATGGATATTCAAAAATAAGTTAAATGAAAATGGAATGTAATTAGAAACAAAGCTAGAATTGTTTGTAAAGGTTATGCTCAACAAGAAGGTATAAACTTTGAAGAAACATTTGCATGAGTAGCTAGACTTAAAGCCATAATAATGTTTCTTTCATTTTCAAGTTTTCAACATTTGAAAGTTTATCAAATGGATGTATAATATGCCCTCCTTAATGGAGATATGGATGAAGAAGTTTATATAGAATAACCTGAAGGATTTATTCTTGTGAATGATGAAAAACTTGTTTTCAAACTAAAAAAGTCTCTATATGGGTTAAAACAAGCTCCACGGGCGTGGTTCTATCATCTTGAAAAATATATTCAACAACAAGGCTTCAAAAAAGGATCTACAGACAGTAACCTCTACAAAAAAATTAAGGATGAAAAATTGTTAATCATTGTTGTTTATGTTGATGACATCATTTTTGGGAGTAATGAAGAATCCATGAGTCATAAATTTTCTCATGTTATGCAGTAGGAATTTGAAATGTCTTTACTTGGGAACTTACATATTTTCTTGAATTACAAGTTCAACAAGCAAATTATGGAATCTTTATGTCACAAAAAAAGTATCTCAAGCAGATTCTAAAGAAGTATGGGATGGGAGACTACAAACCTATATGTACTCCAATGATGACCCAATGTAACCTTAGTTATCAAGATGATTCTCACATGGTAAAACAATCAGAGTATAGATCTATGTTTGGAATTCTGCTTTATCTAACATATATTAGACCATATATCATGTATTCAGTTGGGATTGTTGGATGCTTCCAAGCCAATCCAAAGGAATCACATATTCAGGTAGTAAAACCAATTTTCAAATATCTCCAAGGAACTCAAGACTTTGGTTTATGGTATCCCAAAAATTTTGATCTTAACCTTCATGCTTGCACAGATTCAAACTCATTCGGAAATGTTGATGACCAAAAAAGCACTAGTGGAGGTGCATTTTATATGGGGCCGTGATTAGTATCTTGGTCCAGCAAGAAACAAAGTTCCATTGCTTTATCTACAACAAAAGCAGAATATGTGGTTGTTGCATCATGTTGCACACAATTTCTCTAGATGATGCAGACATTACAAGATATTCAAATTAAATGTTATGCTCCCATCTCCATCCTATGCGATAATATAAGTTCTATCAGTATCTCGAAAAATCATGTTATTCATTCCATAACCAAGCATATTCCTATCAAATATCACATTTTATGAGAATAAGTGCTCAAGAAAAAGTTTAAATTGGAGTATGTTCCCTCCAAAGAACAAGTTGATGACATATTTACTAAGCCTCTTATCAGATAAACATTTTAATATCTTAGACAAAAACTGGGAGTTGTCTCTTCCTCGTTATGTTGTTAAACTTAACTGATCTATTTTCAGTTGCAATTTCAGAAGATTAAATTCAGTACACAGGTTTCTTGACGCATAGTCGTGCATAAATGTGAGTATCTCTTTAGACAGTCGTGTATGGAACTTTCTCTCATAAATTCCGTGGGACAGTCTCCAAAACAAGATTTTTCATATTGATGACAGACATGGTTTGGCTCCTGTGATCAGGTGTTGATGGGTACAGTCTGCAGTTACATTTTCTTCTTTGATATTAATTTACTTAATGAAGATGCTTCGATGAATCAGTTACTGAAAATGTCCATGATACACAGGATTAGGGGGAGAATTAGCCTTGCTAGGTATAATTCATTATTGGAATTATGGTGGTTGCTGACTTACGTTCAATGATCTCTCTTTATTGAGGACCTTTGGTCTTGGTTATAAAATTCATTTGATGTAAGGGTCCTCTTGAGACCCATCATGTAAAAATTGTCACATTGAGTCAAATATGTAACCCCACTTGGTTGGGTGATTGATGTAAGTATGAGAATTTGGTTATAGGAAAGGTCATAAAGTCATGAATTTCATTGAAAATATATTTGAAGATTCAACATGTGTTTAGGGGGAGTATGGTCCATATAGTGCTCCGCATATCTACAAAATTCTTGTATCTACAAAGAAAGAGTAACCTTGTTTCAAAATTGGTCCTCCCTTTTCCCTTGATGTCAAAGGGGGAGAGTAATTTGGTGTTTTAATAATGCTTATGCTGATGTGCCTACATGTTGTGATGATCCAAAACTAACATGGTTGCCATCAATTCCAAAAGGGGAGATTGTTGGCATTATGATTACATGTTTTGTCCTTGATGGAAATTCACTTGTAAAATGACCAAAATATATTAGTTTTGGATAAGCTCATAGGTGGAAAAGTGACAGAATAGAATGCTATAATGATGGGTTGAATTTTTACATATCAGAATCAGAAGATGGAAAAAGCACATATTTAAGGAATTATACACAAGTTTGTTAAGGCAAAGTCGTGTATACACGCGGGTAAGAAGAAGAAAAGTCACGTATGTACTTGCGCATTAAGTTTATGATACGAGGGGTCCTTACCATGGTATTAGCCCTCAGTATTGAGTGAAATAACATTTATTTGATAACGTCCAAGAATACCATCGGTACTTGTGTGGTTTCGGCTCATGGCATTGGCTAAGGCTCACACTATATCAGGAGGTGAAGATCATAGTGCTAAAGTGTGCATGAGTATGTGAATTGAATGAATACTTCAATTTGAAGTATATTTGCATGGAATGGGCTATAATTAATAGATAGATATGATATTATGATGACATTATGAATAAAATAATGGATCAGGATCTCAAACTTGAAATTACTATGTATTTGCATGATCTTTTTATGAGTTGTTTAGATTTGTGGTCTGGTGCATGATTGCTGAAGTAAAGGGCATGATATGAGTAAGTTTGTAGCTCTTAAGTATTTTGAAGTCCTGAATTATTTACAGATATATACGCGGGTTAGTCACATTGAAGGCACGTATACATGCAGGTTCGACTCTGCAAAGGCGCGTATGGAAGCTAGGGTTTTTCTGAAGAATGCTGAAGGAAATGTCTGATTAGTTTTGTTGTATTAATGCTATCTGTAAATGATGTCTTCATATAGATTTGGATTGTTTGAATATTGATTATGTTGCTAGTTTATTGTGAATAAAGATCAATGATTGGTTGATTGAAAGTGGTGGATACTACTGACTATATAAGGATTTTGTAAATCTCAAAAAATGTGTCTTAATATCTCTAATATGTTCTGATTTTGGTTAGAACTCTAATCTTATTATATAAATATTTGTACACAGGTTTCTCCAAAGAAAAGAATGTATACAAGAGGGTTTCCGTAAGTAAAGTAGCATATACAATTGTTTTATGAATGATCAGGGTTGTAGTTATGTGGTCTGGATACAATTATCTCACTGTTCTATATGAATTTGGTTGATTGTTGCTTTTGTTCATCTACAAGTTGTGTTGAAGTAAAAGCTATTGGATCCAGTGTGAAAATTTATGAAACGTGGTCTGCAGTGGTTCTGAGGGTTGGAGCCTTCAGTGTGGAAGTTGAAGCTTCCTACCAGTATGAGATGGCGATTAGATTAGGGGGTTGAAGATCCCTTCCAGTAGTGGATGGTAAACGAGATTAGGGGGCTGGAGCTCCATTCGAGTAGCAATTGGAAAACAAGAGAAGGTTTTAACCTTTTGCAGGTGGGAGCCTGCGTGATGCTATGAGTTTGTGCCAATACAAGAATGTAAGAATTTTTATATATAATAAATATTGAAGACAAAGACGACAATAGTGGCGGTTTTCTCTCGACTTGGGTTTCCACCTTAAATCCTGGTGTTCATTTGTGTTGCTTATGTGTGATGATTTACTCTGTTCTTACTGCACATGTTTACTATTTTCTAAATAAATGATGCACTAGGCTAAGTAAAGTTTCTGAAGATTTGCCGGAATAATAAGTACTCTAAGCATACATAAGTTTCCTTATAGAAAGCCATATGCATACTCTAATTGGCTTAATTAAAGTCACATATAGAAATTAGTAAATACTGATTCATGCCCCCCCCCCACCCTTCCCCACCCCCCCTTTAGTATTTTCCCAACATTATGAACTAGAATATTCATTGTATTATTTATAATCTAGCTCTCACCAGTCATTTAAGAATATTTCATTAGATTTTGATAGATGTCTTGGGAGCTAAATCGCTACAAATAGGAGTTGTATCCGGGGTATAACATCTAATTGACACTATTTTTGAGGAACAAATCAATGAAGATATATTTCCCCGGTTATTAAGGTTCATTTCACGATAGAGAACAAGATTTAGATATCGAATATTGGTTGTTAATTCGTCCAATGCCTCCACTGGAAAATATTTCACTAGATGTTAAATCCTGCTAATAGGAAAATGAAGGAGTAGTGTTAAAATATAAGTGATTTTATTCTAAGGTTTTTCAAAGAATTTATATTATTTTTCATCAATTTTGGTCTCTATTTTACCTTACATATCAAGAGTACTATTTAATGTCTTATATACTCAGACAAGTCCAAATCCTCAATTGTATGCCTTCCCTTGAAACAAGAATATTTGTATTCTTCTTGTATTGTCAATATTGATTCCATTCCTTCCTCTAAATCAAAGGATAAAAATGATGTCCATATTGTACCTTCCCCTTAATATGGCCAGTCATGTTTTCAACAAGTAGGTAATGTAGTTTTTGCACCATCTACAATTGACCCTCATCCCACTAAATTTCAGTCCAGAATCAAGGAATTTTGTAAACCCCTAAAGCTTCCATTTATTATTCTTGATTACTCCCCAAATATTCCAAGAATATTCCCAAATTCAATAGAGAAAACAATATTACAACATAGCAACACATATTGACATTCAAATGTTTCATGGATAGATTTGACATTATTCATGAGGATGTGGTTTTGAGAATATTTTATTATTCTTTGAATGGAGAGGCTTAACAATGGTTCTAGCATTCGGAGGAAAATTCAATCAATTCATGGCAAGGGTTTCATGTTATTTTCTTGAGGTACAAGTGCAAACAAAAGCCTCATGAGCAATATATTTCTGAGTTATATTTCATGCAAAGGAAAAAGAATGAGACTATCACTAGATTCAATAGAATATTCCATTTTTTTTTATGAGTTTGCGAAAATAAATTTAGCCTTTAGAAGATCCTGCCATTTTATATTATTTAGCAACTCATCATTCCGATTTTACCTTTGATCTTAGGGAGAGGATACTTGCAACCCTAGCGTAAATGTTTATTGATGCCAAAGAAATTGAAAAAAATCTTTGGGCTTATGGGAAATTTCGAAGTCATATTTTGTAAGGAGAATTGGACATAGAGGAGAAAGATGAAGATTATGAACAACATAGATCAGATGAAGTTTTTTATGCATTTCAGTACAAAGATGCATTATTCTCATAATTTTCCCTCCGTGATGAATCAAAATTTTCTATTGTCAAAAATGTCGAATATATTTATAAGCACGATAGTTTTTGTATGAGTGTTTTTGTAGACGATTTTAAGATGGTTTTTGTATGAGTTTTTTTGTAGATGATTTTAAGATGGATGATGGTACATGGTCACATTTTATAGGGAGTTTTTCTGACAACAGTAAAAATATTTTGATTCCTGACATAAATTTATCACATCACCACTTTATTGAAGAGGAGCATATGCACAATTGTACAATTTTTTTTGCTAGATTCATTTTTCCTCAAAAGATCTCCACGAGAAATTGAACAAAAACATTATACACACACATCCATGAGGAATTTTTTCTTTATCTAATTGTGCTAAAGAGCCAACTGTTATAGAATCCAAATAAAATGTTAAAGCTAGTAATCAAGGTGATATTTCTCTCATGTTTTTCAAGATCATGTAGTAGAATATATGATGTATTTACTGAAATTTGTTTTTCCTTATGGGTATCCACTAACTATATTTAATGAGTTCTTTTTATTTATTTTCTTCTTTCTTTTAAAAATTCAGAAATGGGGTGGTATGAAATCAAGCAAACAGAAGTTATATTGGTATCACTGGAAGATTAATTTCAGTTGACAGAAATCAATTGATTTGTTTATAAAAATTATATACATAAATAAGTTCAGGAGTTGAGAATTTAATTTGGGGTTTGCAAAGGTTTTTATTTCAATGTCTTAATTGGGGAATAAGGAACAACGTTTTAGAGAATAAAAGGTTTCATGGAGGTTTTAAATTTCAGAGTTGTAGAGATGATTGTGAATATTTCTTTATTGTTGAATCCATAATCCAATGAGGCAATTGGCCTACATTTATCAGTGTCCCACAATTAATATACTATCCACAAGAAATATACTATCCCTTGCTAGAATCGATGTTGTAGAAAAATTTTACAAAGCCAAAATTGTATCAATTTTTTTTAAAGAAAACTGTAGCAAGGGAATTCTTTAGAAAATAATATTTCATTAGCTCAATATGGATTTAAAAAAATAGAATATGTTTCAAATAAAAAATTTACTTAAAAAAAATCAATCACTTTGGATAAGGAACAGTCAGAAATCATTTTTATACTTCAGCAACACTCAAGTTTCTCTGTTAGTTTATTCATGTCTTGTAAAGAGTAAAAAATGATCAACATAAAAAAAAATACCATGGAAAATAGGTATACAATATTTCACCTTTTCTAGAATAAAGCACAATGGTATCTAACAATAAACATGGTTTTTCCACATTATGCGCTTTTGAGAAGCTGAGGATCCTTTTACCCTTTATTATGTGAAAGGTCAAATTTCAAGATCCATTGGTAATAGTGAAGAACTCAACCAATTTTCAAATAGGTTTATGGAAAGGTGTTGTGGTGGACTTGTGTCAATGGAGAATGCTTTATTGGTGGATTACTTTCCATCTTAAAAGTTGAAATAAATAAATAGGTATGGAAAGTCATCTCAACTATCTACAAATAATATTATTGTAAAGAAAAAGTAATGTGGTGTAAGTGCGAATAAGAATTGAGATAGTAACTGAAGGCCCTAACATATCTCAAGAAGGGAATGAATATTTGGTATTTTCACTAGGTCAAAATCTTCAACAATTTTAGAGAAGTGACTAGGAAATGCACAAAATTTTTGAGGTTGGTCTCAGCTAGTTGCCAAAAATTGACAAACGTTGAAGCACTATCACTCTTAACTATGATGTATTTCAAGATTTTAGATCTTCATTGAAAGGTAGAAGATTTTGGTTATACAAATGTCAAGGTTATTGTGACAAAATCAAGATCTATCATGCTGTCATTAAACATTGGTATACAACTGTGAAACAGGGTCACTCACTAACACATAGGTCACAGTCTATAGATTACTTCCCTTGACAGTCTCATTATTATATATCCACAAGGTTACTATAAATTTCATTTTCAAATCAAGGTTCTCTTATGTCACCAAAGTTTTCAAGACATCATGATGATATTAAATGCTCAATCACCATGCTTAAGCATACTACCTCAAGATTCAAATCTTGTAGCAACCAATTGAAATTGACTTTTTTAATAAGCTTCAAAACATGCTATCTATCATACACAGATAGACTCAAGACTTATTTGCATCTAGCTAGACAACTCAATACATCAAAATCCTAGACAATTGTATACTTTAAGGCTTGGTCATTAACGCACAAGCACATATACTTCCATTAGTTCTTTTTACTTCCACAAAAGTCGTTGATTTACAAACTAAATATGTAATCTATTACATGATGACAAGGCTATGATGGAGACACAAAATTTAGTTGTTTATGATACACATTGATTAATCACCTGAAGAGGAAACCTTTACTACATCTGCAAATGCCAAAATTTTGATTTGGGAGTGATCAAACTCAATTTTAGTGTGGTTCTAACTTCTACCTTCTTGGCTCAAGATCTTCACTATAGACTTCAGGATGACCATGTAATGAACAGACCTAGATCAACAACACATCCTACATGAAGAAGTGCATATGAATTCAGGGTGCCGAAAACACATCAAAGTCTGCAAAGTGGAAATTGAACATTTTTGTGTTCAAAATAATCTATGACAATCCACTTCGTATATTGCTCCAAATTATTTCCATAGATGTTGTGAGTCTCAATAGGTCTTTTCTTATCAAGTTTTCAAGCCAGAACAATTGTCATTCTTATATGATTTCACAAGGTTTTCAGGTTGATGTTGCCACACAGATTGCCTTCAGGTTGAGATTACTATGATTGACTTATAAAGGTTCACTATAAATCATACGCTTTACTACCAAGGTTACAACATCTCTGTCAAGAAGGTCATTGTTCAGTTGTTCCAATGAATAACAACAAATCTGCAAATGAAACCTGATAAAATAAATTTTTCTGACAAGGTAAATCTGATGTATATATTTTAATTTCATTGTTGAAGATGCAATGCTTTCCACTGAATTTCAAAAATTTCACAACACAAATCTCTCTTCTTTGAAAGAGAAACACATTATAGATATTTTCTTATTGCCTGTAGCTTCAATCTCATATTCACATAATTCAACTCATCTATTTATGTATATTTCTCTGTAGATGATAATGTTGGAGTAGACATGACAAAAACATTTATTATTTCAAGAATTTCAAGGTGAAAATTTATAAGGGTTTGTGGTGAAAGCTTTATTCCAAAGGGTACCTCATCAACATGACAGGGCCACATTTGTTGTGGATCTAGAAATAGAGTACCAAAAATACCACAAATATCTCAAAGCCATTTGAAGAGTCTAGTCCTTCCACAAAAGAAACAACCTCTCATATTACAATGCCTGCTAGCAAAAGGGTATGCTCCCTGTCGGTATGAATATTTACTATTCCCTAATAAAAATAATCATGTGCATACCTGAAATAAAATAAAGTAATAAAAGGGGGAAAAGGAGGTCATATTCCAATTAATGAATTGTTTTCGCTTTATTTAGATCATGAAAGAGGCAAGTTAATGAGATTTTTTAGAAACATATTAAATATTATATTTTAATTTTTAAAACAAATTCAATTCAGATCCAACAAATATTCCATAATTATGAAGAATTTACATTGTCAAATAATTAGCTTTTATTGCTTACCCCTGTAAAGAATGGACTTCTATAAACAAAATCATGAAAATCATGAGCAAATGCACTGGGATGATAAAAAAATTGTAATAAGTTAATGCATAGCCCTCTAGGGCATGACTACAATATAGGTGCTTAATAAACACAAGCTTATGTATAAGCCCTGAAATTTTTCATGTCAAAATAACCAAATGAAAGGAGCTGAATGCAAACGTTTGTCTAAGAAATGTCGTTCCATGATCAAAATTTCATGTATAGATGTGACCAATTCCATGACCTAGTTCTGATTATGAAATTCAAATTTCTCTGAGAGGAAAATACCATATCTAGCGATGAAGAGCTCAAGTTCCACTCTGCAAACCAATCATACAAAAGAAAGCAAAATATACAAAAACTAAGAGTACATGAATAATAGATCATCTGAAAAATATTCAAAGACCGTGATGAAAAAACTCACCGTGTCTCGAAAGTAAGGGAAACCCTTAGCAGAATAATGTCAGAGATGAGAAAGCCTCCCAAGGAACCTCTAACGAATTTGGAGCCCGAAATTTCCCTCTAAAATATCGACCATCAAAAATTTAAGAAAATTGAGTTTTCTCGCTTGTAGCTTGTGGAACATTGTTTGTCAAGAAGTGGTGGAGCAAGCATGGTGGTGCTACCCCACAGCTACAATATTTGGCAACATGGGTGCTTTCATAATTGATGAAAAATTCCTCTATAGAGAAGTGTTTAACAACTAGATCAATTTACTTTTTTGGACCTTTTGGTCTTCATATTTCAGTGTGTAGGTAGCCTTTTTTGTAAACATAGTTATGTGGTCATTTTATTCATGATGGTTGCTAGATAACCAATTTCATTCCATAAGTTAATGGTATACTTTCTATTATATGACTTAAGAAATTGAATATTTTTTTGGAATTGATAGAATCTAGTTTCTAGATATCCGATGCTCAAATAATTAATCATTAATGTACTACCTGTGCCATTTCTCTCTTGATTAATGTAAAAATATGCATGTTTTTGTATATCCTGTAAATAATTTGGCATTGTGTATGTTTATATATATATAGACACACACACACACTTTGCTTCCAAATATTTTTGGAAAATGACACTTCCAATGCTTTGTTTCTCAAAAACACTTTCACTTTTCTCGTGCTTCGTGCAACATTGTTCTAGCCTTATAGCATATAGAATGCCAAGCATATATCACATAGAGTCGTATGTGGAACAAAATACCTTGTAAGGAGTAGGAAGATTCCAAATAAAAATATAAGTACAATGTAAATCAATTTTCCTGTACTAGAAACCGCAATCCTCTAATTACATTTTGAGTTCTTTGAAGAGAGTGGCGAAGTCTTTGATCCTCTTGAAAACCTGTGTTTCCATGTTCATCAAATCAGTTGCAATCTTCATCGAGGGAGTCTCATTAGATTGGAAAAAAATTATTAAACATATCTCTAGCCTCAATGGGCGATCCAAATTTCTAAATATGGAATTGTAACACATTCCACACATGGATCCAAATTAGATCTTGGGCAGGGAAAATTTTAGGGGAAAATTTTAGCCCAAAGGCGAAATTTAAGGGGTTTTAGATTTTATTGGGGCGAATTTTTTATATAAAACCTTTTTGTATAGTTTTGTTTAATTAGTCCCAAAATTATTTTAAAAATAAATAATTATTATGCTTTAGCCCAAAAATATAAGGGCGCATAAAACATAAAATGCTGGATTCGCCTCCGCATTTAGTGGTCTGGATAGTTTTGGTTTATATTCGCCCCGATTTACTAGGCTCGAGGGTTTTGGAACTGCATTCGCCCCAATATCCAGTATGGCTGCAGGGTTGGAGTCGACAATGGAGTCGGTCTGGAAAAGAGGTGTCTATTCATATCAATCCAGCAACCCTTCGTCCACATATGGATCTGCCATCGAAATGGGTGAATCGGTCTGCTGGGGCTGCGTTTTGTGGAGGTGCTTGGTCATATGGCTGGAGTTTTCCAAATCCAACATGGAATGACGTCGTTGCTGGTCTTGCCCCTGGTTGGCCTGGTTTCCCAAATATGAATGGTGGTCTAAGCATTGCATGGAGTGTCTAACGTTGGTCCTGGCTCTGTATATAATGCCCTGATTGGCACTTTTCGCAAAACAGGCAAAGGGTCCAAAGCTGAAATTCTTGCTGCCTTTATGGAGAGGAAGCTGCCTTCCATATGTGGTTACTTACAATACTTTGATCAACTATCACTCCAAGGAAGGCCATTTGAATGAGTCTCAGAGGTTGTTTCTTAAAATGACAAATAAGGGTATTGTTCCTAACAGCTATAGTTACAATGAGCTAATTGTTGGCTTCTGCAAGGCAAACAAATTGGAGAAAGGCTATCTGCTAGTATCTCAAACGATGGAGGTTGCTGGCTTAAGTGATGTTGTTTCATACAACACACTTATTAATGCACTTTTCAAACTTCGTAGAACTGGTACTGCTTATACGCTGCTGAGTGAAATGTTACAGAAAGGTATTGTTCCAGATATTGTCACCTACACTACACTGATAAATGGGTTTTTTGAAGAAGGTCATCTTGACCTCGTAGAGGAGCTTTTCCATGAGATGTGGATGGAAGGTTTTACGCCTGATGTGATTACTTATACCACTGTGATTAATCACTTCTGCAGGATGGGCAGGACTGACCAGGCCCGTGATCTGCTATCTGATGGTAAGAAAGGGAATTAATCCTGATGTGGCGTCATACAATGCTTTAATAAATGGGCTTTGAAAATCGTTTAGAATAAGTGAGGCGGTTGAACTTTTTGAAGAAATGATAGAGAGTGGTTGCTATCAGGATGAGCATACTTATAGTCTGGTCATTGGAGGTCTTTGCCGAGAAGAAAATCTGAGCAAAGCTTGTAAACTTTGGGATCAAATGATGGAGAAAGGCTTCATCCTTGTTCAAGCACTCGTGAAATTTTGGTCGACACTGTTCGAAGGAAGGGCATGATTGAAGGGAATACAAAATGGGTACTATTATAACTTTCCAAATTTTGTGTACAATACCTGTTCTGTGTATCACACATCACTCTTCCTATTAGCTGACAATAGGGATCCTTTTAAATGTTGCTTCAGAATTTATGCGTAAATAACTAGAGATCAAAATTAACTCCTCTTTGAACAAGCTTATGCTAAGAACTTGAGATCAAAATTATCTATCTTCCTTTTTCCCGTTGAACAATTTGTTCAATTAAACTTTGGTTCGTGGCTTTCTTTAATTTGTATATATTTACTTATTTTTATGGTGAAGCTCTTGTAAAGGCTGGAGTTCTAGGATAGAGAATGGGCTGTCGTTCAATCTTGCTTAGTTTCTAAGCAATCAATATTTCAACAAGGGGTTTTCAAACAATGCTAATTAGACAGAAGTACACTCATGGGCATGACCACCGTACTGTTGCTCCTCGGTTAAACAGGTTGGTGCCCCTGCCAACTGTTTTTAAAAATTGAATGGCAGCAGCTGTTGGAGCCATTGACCAAGATAAAGTAAACTTCAAATTTGTGTTAATGAGTTATGTACTCATTTGGTTAATAGTATGATGTTTTGGACTCTTGATTCTAGAGGCCATTTAGAAGCTTAATTGTTTATGTATTTTCACTCACAAGTTCAACTATATGTAATCCCAAAACTTATGTCATGATTCCATTATAATATATTCACCTTTTACCATGCACAAGCAAACTTTGAACATTTAGTGTCTAATGGTTTGGATTTACATTGTTACATGGATCTATTTTTTTAATTCAAATTTGAGTATTTTAGGTATTATTTTGTGGTCCAGTTCTTCAACCCAGTTTTTTCCCAGTTCTGGCCCATTTTGTGATTTTGGGAATCCAGTTCCAGTTCTGACTACTATGTTCAGTGCTCAGATGTACATATCAAGGAAAATAATTCTAGCAGATAGAAGCAATGTCAATCACTTATCACGAATCTGCAATATAGCTTCCCATTTATAAATAGTTGGCACCACCATATGGTGAAACAACAGATTTAGTCAAGTGACACACATAGGTAACTGAATTCATTAGAAGGGAGCATACTGACCTTTCATTTTTCATGGAGCAGAGAGTTGTCATGGACAATGGATCTTAACATTGTTTCTCGCTCAATTGAATTATCCAACTTGGCACCTTCATTTCAAATCCACCTGGTGCTTGTAATATGCAAAATATCCATTATTAAACTGCCAAACATACTCTACTACATAGGACCACTCGATGCATGTCTGTCTTCCAAACAGAATTCTGAATATATAATTTTATGGTTAGTTAAAAACTTTGATGGATCTATTGTGGGAAGCATGACAGCCTATAAAAATGTATACGAATATTTGCCACCCAAAAGGTCATAAGACTTTCTTCACCATTTGACCCAAGTGCACATCATCCTCAGTATTATTCCAGAGCATCCCATTTCTTATAACCATCATATTATCACAATTATAACATATCTTATTCATTCCAAAGAATTCCCATTTAACCAAGAACATAGTGAAATATACAACAGTTTGAACTTTGTACCAAGCCCTCTCAATTTTGCTAACAAGAAATTGTGCGACATATATATATATATATATAATCAGAATAACAGTACTATTTATCTCACCAGAGACCTGTAAAATATGAGAATTTAACAACATTCTAGACAAAGGGAGAATAGGGTGCAGCACTCGGTATACTTAAAGCTTACAATTGAAGGAACCACGAAGCAGTTAGAAGCATCTAACAGTCTGGCATCTCAGGTGTCTGTCAACTCAAATGCTCTGCTTTCTAGGAATCTGTCCCACCAGTGATCTACTATACCCTTTTGTATCTTTAATAGCTCAACATCTCCTTGTCATAGATAGTTAAAAGAAAGCCATACAAAATCATCACTTGCACAAAACACTGGGGGTAGACATGATACTAGGGGACTAATATGGATGATTGAAGTGATCTTGCCCACTGCATCTTTATTCAGAATCACATTCTGCTGGACGAGTAGGCTGGATATAACCATTTCTTGGCCGCAAGCACATGCTTTTGCCATACAAAGTTGTTTGTTTGTTTTTAACACTAACAAGGACAGCTAAACTTAAATATACAAGGATTTACAAAATCACTCCAGCTGTACCTGTAGGCAATACATAGTCATCAGTCCCAAAATTTGATCTAAGACTATTTGCCTTTGTATCTATGTGTATAAAGGCAGTATGTCTATGCCATTAGCTGGAAATTTAACCAACAATTATGATTGTAAACTAACTTACAGACTGACTCTGGGCAGTTATTAAGACAAAGCTTAGCTGCTTTAATAAAAAATGACTAAACCAACATATCAATGCAACTCATGAAAATAGCACTTGTACAAAAGACCAACTATAACTGATCTGGACTTTTTCTGGAGGAAGATAACCCAAAGGGACAAGTATACATGCCATATCGATGTGGAACTCCTAGGGAAGCAATGGTCAATGCTCCCTCTTAAATATATGAAGTTCGAACTGACATGGATTGCACAATACACACATACCTCTGGTACTTCTGACACAAATCCCAATATTCCTAGAAAGACTCTGCCACAGAAAACTCATGGTGCTTTTGTTCTACAATTTATAAGACATTATTAAACCCATTGCGGGTGGAACTTCCACTCCACGAGGGAATGTCTACATGAATGCACTGAAAATGAACCCATAATTATTTGAAATGCCTAAATTACCTTGTCCTTTAATATGTTTTATAAGTACCACTTTGAATGCATCAGTTGTAATTAGTCACAGTCAGCTACATTAATGCCACAATTCCCATTGCTAGAGAGAACCTGACAACTCCCAAGCTTGACTCCAACATTCACCAAAGTCGAATTGAAGGATTTCCTTCGATGCCTCTCATAACGCCATTCCAAATTCATCATATCAACAATGTTTTTCAAATACAGGACATCTGTGTAAAACCTAAGTTGCTACTGCAAACACAATGTGTCTGATTCCCTAGAGCACCAAAAAACAAGTTGTAAAGTTCTGGCACTGCATCTAAGCAAAAATTAATATTGTACATTGTACTCGAACAAGCTTGACAAATTAAGCCTCCTCAAACTTAGGTTTCAAACAAGTGTCACAAACAATCTCTGAGCAGCAACTGAGGCACAATGACTATCACAGCAACTGAGGATTATTGTGCAGTGTTAGAAGGGATTACAAGTGTTGGCTAAGTGGATTTGTCCACCAGTCTTTAAGTTTTTTCTACAAATGGATCGGTAGTTAAAATTTTCCCTGCAGGTGACTGATTAGTTAATAGTATGATGTTTTGGACTCTTGAGTCTAGAGGCCATTTAGAAGCTTAGTTGTTTATGTATTTTCACTCAGAAGTTCAACTATATGTAATCCCAAAACTTATATCATGATTCCATTATAATATATTCACCTTTTATTAGCACTGCCTCTGTTGTGACTGACTCTGCTTCCACTACCTAAAAGGGAGCCATTAGGTGTAGAGAGGATATTATTTGTCCCCTTTATGATTAAGCTATGGGATTTCATGAGAATTTATAAAGCTTTGATTAACATGTACATCGGTTTGATGAGATTAGCTTTCTTTGAGGTAGATGAGTATTATGCCAATCTGGGGCCCAAGGATGTCTGCAGTGCTCAAAATCAAGAGTTAGTTGTTGAAGCAGCCAGGGAGGGTATAGTTCTTCTGAAAAATGATGGATCATTGCCCCTATCAACAAATGAGATTAAACATTTGGCTGTGATTGGACCTCATGCTGATGCCACAAAACCTATGATAGGAAACTATGCAGATACAGTTTCTGTTTGTCTTTCATTTGAATTACAGTTGATAATTCTCTAGATTTATGAAGTTTTGAAAATGAAATTATTAAGGGTAGGGTAATGGTATGTTGTTGCATTATAGGGATTCCTTGTAAATACATCTCACCTGCACATGGGTTGGGAAAATACGCTAAAGCTGTATATCGACCTGGATGCTTGGACGTGGCACGTAACGATTCAGGTTTGATACCTGCAGCAGTAAAGGCAGCCAAAGAAGCTAATGCAACTATTCTGGTTGTGGGGTTAGATCTAAATCGAGAGGCACAATCACATGATAGACAGATTCTATTGTTACCTAGATATCAAATGGAACTTGTAACTACAGTGGCCAGTGCTTCCAAAGGACCAGTTATAATGGTCATCATGTCTGGAGGTGGAATTTCCATTCAGAGGAGGATTTTGATATAAAAATTTCTTGAACATGTCCCATGATCCATTGTCACATCAGTTTCGAACCTCTTCTCATGTTAGCGACCCATTTTTTTCAACCAGAATCACCATATAGAAATTTGGATCAACAGGATTGGGTAAAACATGTCCTTTTAGGCCAAGGTTTGGTTCAGGTCTAATTCAAAAAACCACATCACTTGTACCCAAATTGATTGCAAGGTCTCTAGTATGATTCAAAGCTAAACCTGCCAATCTATTTGGATTGTCTCCAAACCACTGGATAACCAAACAATTTTTGTCAAACATGAATTTGTCTACAAAATATGACCTTAAATTACCAGCAATAGCATATGATGGAGCCAATGGTCCCAGTTTATTTTCCAAGTTTGGAGCAGTGGCCTCTAAGGCTTCCTTAGGCCAATTTCTTTCTCTTAGATCCATCAAATTCATCCCTGCTTCATCGGTTTCATCAATATTGGCATAGCCACCAGTAAAAAGGGATGTCATGAAAGAAATTACAAGAGAAATTATTTCAGTGTTATCATAGATATCCTTTTTTTTCTGATATAATTTACGTATCTGAGGTCCTCTGTATCTTTCATGTGCACAAGACCCAGTAAGAAAATCCAATTCAAGTATTGCAGCAAAAACCTTCTCAATTTATCTGCACTGTGCTGTTGTACTATTGTCCATACAAATAGATTATTCATTTGTGGAGAAATCAACCTGAAGCTAGAAAACCAAAGGATCTTTTGGATTCACTCCTTTTAGAATGGATTCCAGGGAACCATTTCTCCAATAAACACTCCTGGGATACTGCCCACTTCCAGATTTAGCCCAGATTTTATCAAACTTTAAATTCTCCTTCTTCAATTTGTTCAATATGAGGTAAAGAGCTTCTATCCATATCAAAGGTGATGACACAACACACCCATTTCCCGATGGATCTCTGTATGCTCCATCCTTTGTCTTGTAATGTGGTAAATTTGAATCAAAACGAATTGTTTCAGAGAGGACAATACACATATTATAGTCCAAAATAGTTATTTTAAGAGACCTTCATAAACTAAAATGTGTTTTTATATTTTAGATATCCCATTTTCTTATAATCTTATTTAATGCATTGAATGCTATATTGTACATTATGGGCTCCTCCCTTGACTGGTTGATGTAAACAGTTGCTTTTATTGTGAACAAAATCATGTGAAGTATATAGAGGAGTCGTCCTAAAGCACCGTGTACTTTCTCCAAAAATTTTCTTACAGTTATTCAAATTGGATTCAAACCTTTTTCCACCAAAGTTTGGAACATTGGAATTTTGACATGCATAAGGAGAACTAAAGATATTCACAGTGCTCATCCCTCCATCACGATTTTTTGCCTCATAAATGTGGTTGTAGAAAAGCAACTTGCAGGGGTCACAGATGCTATATAATGTGGTCGGTGCCTATCTTCATTTGAAATTGGGTATTGAAGTTGTTGTTCTAGGTATTGAACTCTCTTATTTATTTGTAACTGTTCTAGAGAAATCTTTTCATATTGTTGGGGAATTATTTCAGCAACATTATCAAGTAACTCATTTGGTATTGAGATAAGTCCATATTTCATCTCCCGTAAATGTATTTTTGCTTCTGCACAAATAGTTACCTGCACACCATGAATAGAAAAATAATTCTTATCATATTGTATTACTGTTTGAACATTGATTGATTTAGATTCCAATCAATGCCTAAAAATCAATTGATATCTTTTTATGTACGCAATAAAGAGTTAGGTTATTCTTTTTGATACAGGGAAAATTGTCATAGAACTGAAAATTGATAATAAGGGGTAAAGCTTTGTCGAGGGAAAACTGTCCTAGAACTGCAAAGTGATAATAAGGGGTAAATATTTGTCCAGTAACTACTTCCTTTCTTGTTTAACCAGTAATGCTCGCTCAACGTGGCTGGATCCCATTCATATAGATGAATGGAGGTGTGAGATAAATGGGTAAGAGGGGTAAGCAATGAGGTTATTTAATGGGGATGATAAATTTATTTTTGTCAATTAGGTTTTGAGGTGAGCAGTCATTGTAAGCATGGATCATAATCATACTAGTGTATAACAGATCATGGATAACCAGATATTAGTTTGGATTTCTACACCCATTGTTAATTTACAGGATATCCTATATATTTGTATTACCATATTGCCTTCCAAACTTTGCATATATCCCTCCTAGATGATAAATACACTGACATGAATGAATGTATGACACATTTAGCTTTCAAGTTCAATATCCAGTGCCTTACATTAGAAGTACTCCAATGTAGCAATAGGGAAATATATCACTGTTATGCATTTGAGATTTTGGTCTTGTCGTAAAATTCATCACCTATGCTTAATATTCAACAGTTACATTTTTACCTTAAAAATACAGAAAAATTCATATTAAGCCTACAATTAATACCAAGAAAATAGAGCATTTTTAGGAGAAATGTTTCTGAATGTGACCAATCTTGAAAAAGAAAGCCTATAATGTAGACCAATCTTGAAAAAGAAAGCCATCCTTCCTTCTTGATGAGCTTTCCTTATATGGTTCTTCAAAGGAATTGTTCTTCAAAACCCTTATATGGTTCTTCAAGATGATGCAAAAATGAATAACTCTATCAGTTCAAGTCAAAACAACCCAATTTTTGATGTGAAAGAAACAATGGTGAATGTAAAGGATGAAGATTATTTGGTACTGGGATGCAATACCAATTCTAAAGGTTGTTCAGAACATCCTTTGGATGATGTTAATACTAGGGTGTTTTCAGCAGAACCTGAAGATGGTGTCACTGACCCAGAGCTGGTGGATGATCATGATTCGAGAGGCTTCTCAGAAGAATCAAATCTTAATACCATAGTTTCTCCAGAAGAGCTTACTTATGGCATTAATTCAATGCATGTCTCAAAAGCACCTGTGGATCTTGTTGATGCAGTAGTCTTGTCAGAAGAGCAGGCTAACATTGTAGGTCCATTACAAGTTAATAATGCCCCTTCCCTTATAAAACGAAATATTTCAATATTGAATACTGAAGAGCACAAGACAATGTCAAATAAACACAAAGGAAACATTGATTTCAGAGTGACTGAAAACTCTTCCAGGGACTTTCCTGTACCAATATATAGCTGTACAGATATTGTTGTCACAAATAAAGCAGCAGTATCAGTTATTTTCAGAGCTAGCAAACATGCACTTGTGTTACCTATAAGTTATAGATCACTGAATGGTACAGGCGAATAGAGGAAACTAAGGTTCCCTCAGGCAGAGAAACTAAGGTTCCCTAGACCTCACATCCGCAATAGGTCACACAGTACACTAAATTCATAAAACACTTTTGTCAGAATAAAGAGTTCAACAAGAAATAAAGTTACCCAATCCAGGGATGGGAATTTTTTAGCAACAACAATGCAAAGGGCAACATATATGTCATGTCAAGAGAACCTATATTTTCAGTTGTAACAAAACGATTTAAGATGATGAAGACAATAGAACAGATGTTTCAAGTCTCTCTTTCTTCATATTAAAAGAGGATACACAACAAGACAAAGGACAGAATGCATGCCATGTCAAGATAACCTATATTTTCGGTTGTAACAAAGTGATTTGAGAAGATGAAAGTAATAGAACAGGTGTTTCAAGTATCTTTTTCCTCGTCTCCAAAAAGGATTCACAATAAGCGCAATTTCAAGAGTCACTCATACTTAGAACCAATATGATTGTCATGAGAGATTACTAAATCAAAGGTATAAAGAAGAAAACAGATACTTAAAGTTCAAACAAATTTCACATCTTCAACCCACCTAAGACATCAGAATTTTTCCACAGAACTCTTAAGCAGAATTGCATAGCAAAAACTCTGCCATTGGCCAGAAGCAATCAATACAATCATAAAGACAGGACAATGTCAAATAAACACACAGGAAACATTGATTTCAGAGTGACTGAAAACTCTTCTAGGGACTTTCCTGTACCAATAGACAGCTGTACAGATATTGCTGTCACAAATAAAGCTGCAGCATTTTTTATACCTGCAGCAGTAAAGGTAGCCAAAGAAGCTGATGTAACTATTCTGGTTGTGGGGTTAGATCTAAATCGAGAGGCAGAATCACATGATAGACAGATTCTATTGTTACCTAGATATCAAATGGAACTTGTAACTTCAGTGGCCAGTGCTTCCAAAGGACCAGTTATAATGGTCATCATGTCTGGAGGTGGAGTGTCCATTCAGAGGAGGATTTTGATATAAAAATTTCTTGAACATGTCCCATGATCCATTGTCACATTGGTTTCGAACCTCTTCTCATGTTAGTGACCCATTTTTTTCAACCAGCATCACCATATAGAAATTTGGATCAACAAGATTGGGTAAAACATGTCCTTTTAGGCCAAGGTTTGGTTCAGGTCTAATTCAAAAAACCACATTACTTGTACCCAAATTGATTGCAAGGTCTCTAGGATGATTCAAAGCTAAACCTGCCAATCTATTTGGATTGTCTCCAAACCACTGGATAACCAAACAATTTTTGTCAAACATGAATTTGTCTACAAAATATGACCTTAAATCACCAGAAATAGCATATGATGGAGCCAATGGTCCAAGTTTCTTTTCCAATTTTGGAGCAGTGGCCTCTAAGGCCTCCTTAGACCAATTTATTTCCCTTAGATCCATCAAATTCATCCCTGCTCCATCGATTTCATCAATATTGGCATAGCCACCAATAAAAAGGGATGTCATGAAAGAAATTACAAGAGAAATTATTTCAGTGTTATCATAGATATCCTTGTTTTTTTGATATAATTTCCATATCTGAGGTCCTGTGTATCTTTCAGGTGCACAAGACCCAGTAAGAAAATCCAATTCAAGTATTGTGCCAAAAACCTTTTCAATTTCTCTGCACTGTGATGTTGTACTATTGTCCATAGAAATAGATGATTCATTTGTGGAGAAATCATCCTGAAGCTAGAAAACTAAAGGATATTTTGGATTCACTCCTTTTAGAATGGATTCCAGGGAACCATTTCTCCAATAAACACTCTCGGGATACTACCCACTTCTAGATTTAGCCCAGATTTTATCAAACTTAAATTCTCCTTCTTCAATTTGTTCAGTATGAGGTAAAGAGCTTCTACCCATATCAAAGGTGATGACACAACACACCCATTTCCCGATGGATCTCTATATACTCCATGCTTTGTCTTGTAATGTGGTAAATTTGAATCAAAATGAATTGTTTCAGAGAGGAAAATACACATATTATAGTCCAAAATAGTTGTTTTAAGAGACCTTCATAAACTAAAATGTGTTTTTCTATTTTAGATATCCCATTTTCTTATAATATTATTTAATGCATTGAACGCTATATTGGACCTTATGGGCTCCTCCCTTGACTGGTTGATGTAAACAATTGCTTTTATTGTCAGCAAAATCATGTGAAGTATATAAAGGAGTCGTCCTAAAGCACCATGTACTTTCTCCAAAAATTTTCTTACAGTTATTCAAATTGGATTCAAACCTTTTTCCACCAAATTTTGGAACATTGGAATTTTGACATGCATAAGGAGAACTAAAGATATTCACAGTGCTCATCCCTCCATCACTATTTTTCTGCCTCATAAATGTGGTTGTAGAAAAGCAATTTGCAGGGGTCACAGATGCTATATAATGTGGTTTGTGCCTATCTTCATCTGAAATTGGGTATTGAAGTTTTTGTTCTAGGTATTGAACTTTCTTATTCATTTGTAACTATTCTAGACAAATCTTTTCATATTGTTGAGGGATTATTTCAGCAACATTATCAAGTAACTCATTTTCTATTGAGATAAGTCCATATTTCATCTCCCGTAAATGTATTGTTGCTTCTGCACAAACAGTTACCTGCACACCATGACTACAAAAATAATTTTTATCATATTGTATTGGATTGCTTGAACATTGATTGATTTGGATATCAATCAATGCCTAACAATCAATTGATATCTTTTTATGTACGCAAGAAAGAGTTAGGTTCTTCTTTTTGATACAGGGAAAATTGTCATAGAACTGAAAAGTGATAATAAGGGGTAAAGCTTTGTCCAGGGAAAATTGTCATAGAACTGCAAAGTGATAATAAGGGGTAAAGCTTTGTCCAGTAACTACTTCCTTGCTTGTTTAACCAATAATGCTGGCTCAACGTGGCTGGATCCCATTCATATAGATGAATGGAGGTGTGAGATAAATGGGTAAGAGGAGTAAGCAATGAGGTTCTTTAATGGGGATGATAAATGTATTTTTGTCAATTAGGTTTTTAGGTGAGCAGTCATTGTAAGCATGGATCATAATCATACTAGTGTATAATAGATCATGGATAACCAGAATTCAGTTTGGATTTCTACACCCATTCTTAATTTACAGGATATCCTATATATTTATATTACCATATTGCCTTCCAAACTTTGCTTATATCCCTCCTAGACGATAAATATGCTGACATGAAGGAATGTATGAAAAATTTAGCTTTCAAGTTCAATATCCAGTGCCTTACATTAGAAGTACTCCAATGTAGCAATAGGGAAATATATCACTGTTATGCATTTGATATTTTGGTCTTGTCGTAAAATTCATCACCTAAGCTTAATATTCAAAAGTTACATTTTTACCTTACAAATACAGAAAAATTCATATTAAGCCTACAATTAATACCAAGAAAGTAGAGCATTTTTAGGAGAAATGCTTCTGAATGTGACCAATCTTGAAAAAGAAATCCTATAATGTAGACCAATCTTGAAAAAGAAAGCCATCCTTCCTTCTTGATGAGCTTTCCTTATATGTTTCTTCAAAGGAATTGTTCTTGAAAACCCTTATATGGTTCTTCAAGATGATGCAAAAATGAATAACTCTATCAGTTCAAGTCAAAACAACCCAATTTTTGATGTGAAAGAACCAATGGTGAATGTAAATGATGCATATTATTTGGTAATGGGATGCAATACCAATTCCAAAGGTTGTTCAGAACATCCTTTGGATGCTGTTAATACTAGGGTGTTTTCAGAAAAACCTGAAGATGGTGTCACTGAACCAGAACTGGTGGATGATCATGATCCGAGAGGCTTCTCAGAAGAATCAAATCTTAATACCATATTTTCTCCAGAAGAGCTTACTTATGGCATTAATTCAATGCATGTCTCAAAAGCACCTGTGGATCCTGTTGATGCAGTAGTCTTGTCAGAAGAGCAGGCTAACATTTTAGGTCCATTGCAAGTTAATAATGCCCCCTCCCTTATAAAACGAAATATTTCAATATTGAATACTGAAGAGCACAAGACAATGTCAAATAAACACACAGGAAACATTGATTTCAGAGTGACTGAAAACTCTTCCAGGGACTTTCCTGTACCAATAGACATCTGTACAGATATTGCTGTCACAAATAAAGCTGCAGCATTACTATTTCCCTCATGAGTCACCATGTGCCATTCTTGGTCTCGGTGGTTCTCTTCCTTCTACTCCTAGTTCAACTACCATATCTTCATTAGAACCAACAACCCGAACTCCACTAGACAATGATTCACCATTTTGTAGTAGTGATTCGCCATGTTTTTACAAGATAATATAATCTCGTGAGAGATTCGCCAAAAAATTATATATACATATTATATTATTAATAAAATCGCCTTCCATTTTTCCTATGTATCATGGGGATTCGCCTATTTATTATATATATAAATTTAGGGGGGTTCTTAAAATTTTCCCTGATCTTGGGCTTCATAAACACTATTCAAATTTTCCTCCATCTACTCATCATATTTGGGTTCTTTCTTAGGCCACATTTCTAGCACACTTCTTCCATTCTGCTACAATTTTCACCTATGAGAATGGAGCTAGGGTCTATGGGCTCCATGACAAATCTGGGAAAAATGTGCTAGTGAAAAGCATGGGTCAAGTGGGCACACAAGGAAACTGGGCTTTGGATTGACATTGAATGGGTGTTATGCTAACGCACTCCATGCGAAAATTTCACTTGTTCAAATTCCCCATGGGTGTTTATCCCACCCACTAAAAATAAAACTAAAAATAAAAATAAAAATAAAAAAGTGGGCACATAAGGTGCAGGGATCCTGTGAGAACAACAAAAAAACACTCTTTTGTTACTTGGAAAAATACCACTCCCCTTCCTTCCTTCACTCAAGCAGAAAAACAAGTTAGAATTTTATTGATTTTACAACAGAAAATAAATAATCCCCACTCAAACAAATACTAGATATAGAACTAAAAACCTAAAATGATTTGACAGACGAGGCAACTGGGAAAACACAACCCTGCAATAGAAACATGCCACACACAAAATAAAAAAACTTTGCGTAGTAATAACCATGTTGATTAAAAACTACACATTCCCTAATGCTATATTCACAAATTTGTGTTAAGGGCAGGCTCAGATTGGCCCCGTCCTATCGAAATTGGCTACACTTTCTTGCTATAAACAAGACAAAATTAGTTGGTGGGTGCATTTGTACTAAAAATTTGAAAATTAAAACTAGAACTAAAGCAGACAGTGCCCTTGAACAAGGTGGATCTAATTAAACAGACTGTTGCAATCCACAAAATTCAGCATAAAACAAGGAATACCTTAAACATATTGTTACAACCCAGAAAATTCATGAAATCTAGAACATGTTATTAAACCTAAGATGCATGGAATTTTGAAACATGGTATTACACCATTTGAAAAGAATAAATTATAAGCCAATATAGAGGCTTGAGATAAATCATGGATAGGATAATAATGTAGCATTCTTCTTGACGGGGAGATTATAGACCTGCATTTAAGGCAATGAGCTTTTCTTTTATGGAATCTTTCCTATGGTGTAAAGGGCCAAGGTTTTTGAATGTCCTAAGGTAAGAAGGATGTTGCTATATTAGGGGAATTTTGGGTTTGTGTTTTTGTGCTACTTCTAGGTGAAAATATCAAGGAAAGGTTGGCCTAAAGGGATGGCCCTAGCCATAGGAGATAAGAGGCTAAAGGGCAGGCCAGATCTTG
Organism: Pinus albicaulis; assembly: GCA_034641835.2. NCBI lineage: Eukaryota > Viridiplantae > Streptophyta > Pinopsida > Pinales > Pinaceae > Pinus > Pinus albicaulis. The sequence goes on from MU968411.1 coordinate 89,739,929, forward strand.
TTTAGGGTAACAACTAGATACTTTGGTGACTTCTGGAAGGAAATCAAAGTCAAAGGAAGCCTTTCATGCCTTTATGGAAGGTATGTAGGAAAGTCCATTCAGAGAGAAGGTTGTCAGGATTACCGTTGATGAGTTTAGAGCTTATGCAAGGCAACAAATTATAGAAGAAAAAGACAAGGCCAAAGGTTGTTCCCTAGCCACAATCTCAGTGGAAATCCACAACATAGGTGAGGAGGCTGAGTTCTATGGAAAAAGAGGCCGAGGACCTCTGGGATGACTACAGACTAGAAGAGACCATCCAAAATCACAGAAGAGAAGTCTAAATCTAATAAAGGGACCCCAGCTGGACAGGTTGTTGTGTCTCCTATGCTAGTAATCAAGTCGTAACCTTTTGGTTTCTCTATGATAAAAAATTGTAGACCAAGGGTTGGAGAGAGATGGGAAAGACTTGGGTAAACCATAGGAGGAATGCTAGGGAGGCCAGAGCTTCAAGAAATGAGTCTAGGGCTTATTGAGAGTGGGTAAGGTTCTTTGATGGATGTTGGATCAAGGACATCTACAACTGATGTAAAGGGTTACATAGGTTTCAGAAGGTGCCATAACCAAGGGAATGTTTTTTTGACAATCCACTAAAGGAATAACTGGAAAATGTGTGTTGATGGGTAGTTGAGAGCTGGGAGGACTCAACCTCAGCCTAGGAATACAAGGGACATTTGTTTTGTATTTGGGCATATTTTCCAGGGATTACAAAGGGCCATTTTTCCTAGTACAAGAGCCCTATGATTCTTATTAAAGGACTGATAAGAAATCATTTTTGGTAATTAAATTGTGTGTTTTGTGTATGATCTAATTACTCGTGTATTTTTCCACTTTGCAAGTTGTTTTTGAAGTTAGGCATCTCAGTGTATTTATCTTTTTTGTTTTGTGAAAAGCCAAAAAATAGACCAAACCTAGAGTGCATGGATTTCTAAAATTATAATGCGCCAAGGGGTTGTAGTTGTAATAATGTAGTGTGATCCCAGGGGGTGCAAATGATTGTGTGTTCTTACAATAAAAGAAAATAAATAATAAATTTGAACAAAAATAAAATAAAATTTAAAATTCATATATTAAAATATGTTGTCATTTTTCCATTCCCAAAAATTCAAAAATGGATGATAACAAATCCCCCAAATGTCTTGCAGCTTGAAAATCAATCCAAAGATATTATTAAGTTTGCCACTGTGAGGGCCAACTAGGACCTAAGACTAATGTTACTTGACAGAGCGAAGTCTATCTGTGTGAGTAAGTAGAATTTGAAGCATTTTCTTACTTTACTTTACTTGTAAATAGATGGAATTTCACATTTTATAACGTACGTATAGCCATTGAGCAGAGGAGGAAAGGTGTTATTAAATAATGGAACAAATCATTTGATCCATATTCAATCAACATCAAAAACATATTCCCAACCTTCATATAAACCAATATCCTAGGTTATCATAGTAATCGTTTCATTAGGGCCACACTAGACTATGCGCATAAAAAATGTATTTATAGATATATAATAATAATTTTACATTTAGAATGAAAAATAATATAAAGCCTCTCTCTTACCAAGTTACATAATGCACTTGAAAAACAACATGCATTGTACAGCCTATTGCAGGTACCACATTTGTCTAATCTGGACTATTTACAATGAGAAAATATTATCAATTAGTGACGCTTTTCAATCATGATGAAAATATCTAAAATGGTCAAGACTTTAACCTCTCTAAAATTTAAGACCTGTCAAATGTCAATAGGTGCTTAACCAGGTTGGTGAAGGGGGGGGGGGGCGTTGTTGTTATCACCCCCACTAGGGTTCGAATCTATCAATGACATGGTTATGTGTGTGCTTGAATGCACCTATGATTTCAAAAAATTGGTGAGGCCAGATGAAGGGATTTTGACGGAAAAAAACTCCACATTCATGGCTTCTTGGCTGAAGAAGGATTCCATATAGCAGCAGGGTGTTTCCATCTATGTTAAATCTTAAAATAGAGCAGTTGCTACTTGACCATGTTGACCAGAAGCTTAAATCATGAACTATCATTTCCATGCCTCTTAGTCAAACTATTAAGATCCATGTTAGTTTTGCTAAATATCTTGAGATGAATTTCTGCTCGAGATAGATCAGCAAAATAGGTCAAAATATTTATACAAACCTTCTATCAAACAAAAATTTTCAATTCTTAGAAACATCCCTGATATGTTATTAAATAAATTCATTTAATCAAGTTAAATAACTCCAAACAGATCTGACCATATTTTTTACTCCATAACTATCCAAAAAAAAATCCAACTAATGATCAACAGGCATTGCTTACATTGTTCTCTACATCCTTGTAATGAAAAATATTCATCAAAAGCGATGAAAAGCCTTCTCTGTGACCTCCTTGGCAAATATAATTGCCTCCAAAACTCTATTTGACTATGTTACAGTTAGATTTTGTTTTTAAAACAATACATACTCCTTGGCAAGGCAACGATTATTTTTCATATAAAACAACATTACGATGTTATATTTGTATGCATTACCATAAATGAAAATTGTTCTAGTTAAGCACATCAAAATAAAAAAGCCTTTTCAACAGACACAAGTAATACATGCCTGATCATCTTCTCACCAAGATCAAGAATATTTTTAATTAAAAGACATACACCATGCAAGTTTCAACATAATCACCTTTATGTTTTCTAGTTTCATTCTCTCTATGAATAATATTTGGAGGTCCTATATCATTATCTAGTCCTTGTTCAGAATGTAGATTAGAGACTATAACCACTTCCATTGGAACGTGACCAACAAGATCAGGTGGTTGATCCTTTCCCACAGACAATACAGCCTGAAGAAATGATAAGAAAATTGTCAAAATATTCATACAGGTAGGCATGCTCATGCTGAAGTTCTATATTGTGTTTTGTACTACTGAGGTCTATAATTTTATGGTTTACCTCTAAGTCCACATAAGCGGGTTCTTTCCCAAACAACCTCAAGAAATTTTCTAGATCATTAGTTGTAAGTGATGCAAGCATGGGAGAGAAAACTACTTGTTTAAAGTGACAACTAAAATATTCTCTACATTAACATTGACCAAATAGTAAATATATGCACTAACATGTAGAATACATACAATAGTTTATGTCCCAAATCGTAACTCCATGCAAACTATAAAAATTAAATGAGCCAGCATTCATTAGGAAGTTGAAAGATATTTGTTCTTCCAATTTTATCATTTCTTTTTTAAGGTGCAACTTAATTTTCACAAGCAACAAAGCTAGAAATGATACTAACCACAAGGATCTCTGCTATGTGAGTTATTAAATGAATATCCCCGAGGATTGAAAAGTACTAAATATTTCGAGTAGAAATTAGTAACTAGAAAAATCTCCATATCCATCAAATGCTACCTAAAATGGAGAGTAGAAGCATTGCCAAAATATTTAACATATAACTCTAAAAAATTATTACGCAAACTTTTAGATAGAAAGGAGTGGAGTAGATAAAATAACAGTATCCAAAAGGATCCTTGGACTAATAAAATGTTTTATGTTACCTGCTAAGTGTACCTAGCAGGAATGAAGACCCCATAGCCTAATGTACAGGGCACCTATCAAATTTTCAAAGTTCAAATGTCCAATAGGGAAAGTCTTGCCCCTTCTTCTCCCTCTTTTATTTTCTTCTCTCTATGCAAACTATGTGCCCCTGTGGGGGAATTGTATAAAATGACACTATCATGTTGAACTTATGTAACAGACTTAGGTCTTTGGAACTTATTCCTAAGGAAGTTGCTTCAAAGTGTTTTTTTCAGTTGATTAATTAATTTCATTTTTCAGTGAAAATAATTAACCGATTTTTTTCACTCATAAACTCCAAAGCTGTAGTGTTTCTTAATAACTGAGCCTTTAGTGTGTTTTCTAAGTCTATGGTGAATGTATATTACCATTATAGGAATTTCCCAAAGTCTCACAGAATTGCATTAGATATTTTTAAGATTTTTTAAAAATTATAAATTTCCCATTGAACGAGAAATTTTAATTGATTTGTATGTAATAAGTTAAAAAGTGGCACTAGGAAATGTTGTATGGCATGTGAGTACTCAAAATTCATACTAATAGTACCAAAATTATTCTAGTAACCACTGTGGGGTGCAAAAAATAAATATTTCTCCATGGAAATTCACTTTTACTCGTTAAAGTGAGAAAAAGACAAGGAGGATTCAAAATTAAATAACTAGGGACAAGTCATAAACATGTTTTGAGTTGACTAAGAATCACAAGCAACCAAGTGAAGTGATTTTTCCTTCAAAGGCTGAGTTAAGTGATGATTGTTAAGGCCACATAGAGGGCCGAGTTGGCTGCCTAGTGAGGCTGAGTTCTCCATCGATCAAGGAGGACGAGTTCACCATAAAGAGGTCTGAGTTTGCTACATTAAATAGGAAGACTTCAAGCTTGATTTGGAGTCCACTTGAAGGGAGAGTTAAGTGGGCCATGTGGCAGCCCACTCCCAATTCAACTCACCCATCTCTCCACTTGTTCATGCACAGACTCTACAAGATGATATGCTACCAGTTAAAGGAGGAATGCAGGTCTACTTTGGAGCCCCCACACAATCCCTTTTTGACAATTTCTTGCACAAATGGTTGATGGCTGAGTTCATGTGGAGTTTAGCCACAAGTTGATGAATATTTTTCTCCCCGTATTCCTTTTTATTTCACACTTGTACAGTGCAACATCCTTAACGATATACACTACATCTCTTGGATGCCATATGAAACAATCTAGCAGCCACTTGGATCAGGTCATACAAAATTGGGATCATCATCTCTGACACTTAGAAACTCTCTTATGCATTGGGATTTTCTCCTAGTTTCTTATAAATGTAACTCCCCTATCTCATGGCAAGCATTATTGAAGCTTGGGGAAACATTGTTGTAATTTTACTACATTGCTAGTAATACACGAACAATTTTGAGGTCAATGGTCTATCATTTTGTGTTTTTTTCTTCGCTCTCAAAATTGAGGTAAATTTGATAGCAACTCTCTTGTGCATTGGGATTTTCTCCCACATTCTTATAAATTTAAACCCCTCTCTCATGGAAGGCATGATTGTAGTTTTACTACATTTCTACCAATACAAGAACACTTTGGAGGTCAATGGTATATCATTTTGTGTCATTTGATTTTCTCTCAAAATTGAGGTAGCTTTGATGATTTTAATACTATTTATTTCAATATAGTAGTCTAGGCCTTGATAGGGACATCATTGTCCAAGGGAGAGAATAGTAATTGTTTGCTATTCTCTTGAAAGTTTGCATTCTAGATTTGACCACTACATGTATTTCTAGGTGGAATAACATGTTTTGGAGAGAAGGTTCAAGGTGCCCTTTGGAGCCCTTACCTAAAACTAACCCGTAAAAAAATACTAGCATTGCAAAGATCGGAAATAGGTGCATAGAAGTGCAAGGGGTTAGCTCAACTTGTTGTCTCTAGTGCCATTGGGCACTTGTCAAGTTCCATACCATGAGATGCCAAATCAAACTGCTATAATCAGGTTTTCCCACTAGATTTTACATAGAAAAAAGGGAATATGAGCATAACATTTTCCTTATGGAAAGAATTGTGGTTAATGAAAGTTTTAACCTGACCTCAAAGAACAAAATACCAATCTTATAATGGAAGCCTCCTTTTCCATATTGTTTCTCTAGGAGATCAAAAATGCTTCATGACTTCATCAGAATATGAAGGCAATTAAACCCCACAACAAGCTTGAGTGCAAGCATTCAAGGCTCTGAAGAATCAATCCCTCAGCATTGATACTATGTTTTTGTGCCTCATTAAAGCCTCAATATTTCCATGATAAAATTCGTTACAAAATTTTGCTGACTTTTGTTGTGGATAAAATTACATATGGGTTAAGATGGTCTTGTTGTATAATGGCTTCTATCTTTTATATTTTGAATCATTCAATATTAAAAGAAAAGATGAATCTACTGTAACATGTACTAGTGTATTTTTGTCACAATGTTACCCTATTAAAATGCTTAATTCAGGGGAATCATTTTCTTGAAGCAACATGAAAACCTCTAAAAGAATGTTCTTGTCAGTTTTCAGCTAACAATATTTAAGTTTTCATGTATTCTATGGATAATGCAAGTTCACCATTGATAGATACCAGTATTCATGCTATGATAATGTGTAGAATAGAAGGGTCTCAAATGAATATGCAACTTCATGCACAGGTTGTTGCGAGAGGAGATACCTTTGGAATCATAAACCTTAAGTGTAAATTGCATCTATATTTCAACTGGGAACCCTTATTCAGTAGAAGATAAGGTATTCTAATTAGGATTGTAAGGTAACAAGAGTTAAGGAATCAAATGAACAATGAAAAGCATCAAGTAAGGGTAGTCGATGCAAAATATAAAGTATATATTTATTTTGACATATAACCATGAAATTATAATACTAGGTACAATGGCACTGTAATAGTTCTATCACATTTGGCATCCAATTTCTATTTAGTATTTACATGACACATTATACTCCTTTAAAGAAGATCACGAGAAACATCATAGTTTTTTCCAATGACAAAAATGAAATTATAATAATAGGTACATTGGCACTGCATTAGTTCTATCACATTTGACATCCAATTTCTATTTATTATTTACATGGCACATTATTATCCTCTAAATAATATCACAAGAAACATCATAATTTTTTCCAATGACAACAATTTCAACCCAACCTAAAATTTCTATATTTTCATTTCGTCTATCTCTTTTTCTCCATTACAAGAGTGCTCTTGTAAAAATCTAGAAGGAATGTGTAATGCTCTCTAATCAACTAAGCTTTAAAATGAATCATCAAAAAAGGGAGTCACAAATGGATCTGTTACTATCAGTTTATGTAGGCCTTGGAAGTCAATGCAAATTCTCATCCTTTTAAAGGTTTTAGTACAAAGTCCGTAGAAAATTTTAGTACATCTATTTAAAGATTAAGTCTCATATTTTGCTAATATATGTAGTCAATAAGAATGTGCATTTTCTTCAAAAAGAGAAACAAGATAATTATTCAAAAATAAAAATGGATCTAGAAATTTGACCTTTACTCAAAGCACCATAATTCTCTTCAGCAACCATGTGTGAAGTACCCACCTGCCAAATGCATGAACTGCCAAATTATTTTGCAAGCACTTTCATATTATCTATGGTTTTGGTAACTGATCATTATGATTAATTCCATGCCAACAAGAGAATAAAACATTCAAAAAGACATCCATACAAAGGAAAAATACACATTTACTCTTAAAGAGACTCAAATATTTCCTATAACCTATTCCATCCAAGTAAAGGTGAATACAGTTCCAATTTTGAGAAACCCGTCAACTGTTCGATTGAGCAAGGGATTGCCCATGTCAATCATCACACCCACAGTAGGTGAGTGAACACTACCAGAAATTCTTCCATGAGGCATTTTGTCATGTTCTCTTCTAGCATAGAGAAACAAAGGACCAGTGCATCAACTTTCCTAAAATCAATTTCAGAACACAGACAATAAACTACTACTCCTCTATGAAATATACCAACAAATTAAACCGATCCATTAGCTAAAATGGAAAAAAATTACACAACTTTTATTATATGCCTATTTGACATTGAAAAACACTCCCATATTTCATGGGAGAGTGGCCAACATCCCCTACATACCCCGTGATATTTGGATAATTTGGTTTATCAGAATACATTAAAATGGAGAAATAATTGGAGGCATAATCACTGAAACATTTTGTGGCAGGGAGCTCCACGAAACCAAATACAATCCCATCCAATCTCATTCGAGGCTCTTTCCAGTTTGGTGAACTAGACAACAACAAGAATGGAACCTAAGTGGTGGATGGCTCCACACTCACCTCACCAGTTAACTATGCCCTCAATGGCGCTCAGGATTTGTCTCGAAGTAGTACAATAAGCACGGATCACATATCCAAACCTCTAAAACTACTGTAGCCATACCCATCCCCATTCCTGTAAACTCTGGTAGCTATGATCCTTACCAATGTTCTGCACACACATTATATGGGAATTGATCCTAATGGCTAGTCGGTGCAATATCTAAAGTACATATTACGGGTTCAAACCCCTCGAAGTGAACCAATGCATTCCAACATACTAAATGCAACAACAAACAACATTTTAAAATTATTAGAAATGAAGTAGGGCTTGATTGCATGGGGATCTCACTCAATCAGCAAAGCCTCCTCTCAAGCATGACAACTTCAAAATACAACAATGAGAAATAAGATCAACTATTTCTAAAAGTACCAGACAGGCATAGGTTGCTTTTAACCTCATCTAAGAAGATTGGGTATTATAATGCATGCTGGGCACAACTACACCGACACCAAATTAAAGAAAATGGAAGTGGGTTTCGAACATGCGACCAAAATAAACAAAACTCTGGACATTCACAACATATTTCAAGCACATTCATTGAGAATTTTTCAAGGTAAAGCCCACTCCATACCAAACAATGCTAAGCCTTTCAAATTTGAATATATGAAAAAAATGTGAAGCCTTTCAAATATAAACATATGAAAAAAGAAAATCTTGCATACCCCAAAGTGGAGTAATCTGGAAGTACGAAGACTTGCAAGGGATGGAAGTACAAAGATGATGTCCCTTGCCAAACCCCATCTTGCTGCAATACGAATCCGGCTCTCCCCTGCCAAACCCCAACTTGCTTCTAATGTCTCATTAAAATGAAATCCGTCATGCGAATGCAACCCCAACTTGTTGTTAATCTGTCATGCGAATGCAACCCGAGATTGCTTTTAATCCCTCATGTGAATGCAACCCCAACATGCTCCTAATCCCTCATCTAGAAAATAATCCCTCATGAGCGTGCTCTCCCTTGCCAAACCCTCAAAACAAGCCTTCTTGGCCCAAAAAATAAAAAAAAAACAATACCTTAAATTATTTATATTTCCTATATAATTAAAAAAACCCGCTAACCCTTAGATATATAGCCAATATAATGTTTTGGATTTTTTTAATTTTTTTTACGCCAATATGAAAGCACGTGATATAATATTGGTTTGTTAGTGACGCCCCCGTGAGTAATTTACACTTGGCATCAATTCATAATGAGCATCAAAATGTTCACTTACGTTCACTTACTTTGTCAGACATCTCAAGTTGCTAAAATGAAAAAAATCATAAGCATTAAATAAATTATAACTTGATTTATAATAATAATAAGAATAATAATAATACTAGTAATTATTATTAATATTAAAAAGAACTAATATATTAGTTAAACACATATATACATTTTTTAAAAACATGTAATAAGATTAATTATTATTATTGTTATTGAAAGGAATTGATATATTAGTTAAACACATATATATTTGAAAAAAATCTGTAAAAAGATTCTTAACCATGCATATTTTTCCCCACTTTATCATGGATATTCTTAATCTATAAGTAGACTTTGTTATAATACTATGGGCCACAACCACGGTAAACAATTTTCTCTACAATACATTTGGTAGGTAAACAAGTTTGCAATACATTTAATATGTTGTAAATATATTATATTTGTAGTTGATGACACATGGTTTATCATTCCAAACGCACATTGTTATTGGTTTGCATAACATTTAAACTACTTATCAATTCTCTAGGAAAAAAAATTAAGTTTGATTTATAGTTTGCACAAATGGTTATATATACATATGGTATTTTCTCAAGTCCCAATTCCATATTTGATGGCATGAGCGCATTTTTTCACATAACGAGTAATGGCCATATTGGTGCAATTGATTTTCCCATTGACGACTATTAGTTTAACATTGACCAATGAAATTTATAAAGTTTAACTTTCGAAAAGTAATATATTTTATATTGTTAAAAAATAATTTTCAAATATTTGATTGGACCATAAGAAACACACATGTGACTAATAGCAAGACAAGAATCCTCATTTAAAATAAATAAAAGCATGAACATTTTGAAGTCTTAATTTGGTTATTTATGGGTTTAAATTTACGAAAAGTATGGACTTGAGGATGAACATGCCAAGGTCAAGGGAAAAGATGAGAATTGAAATTTCAGAGACAAAGATGAGGTTGAGGCTTTCACTTCTACTTCTTAGTAGCAAACCACCACCGAATTTCAAGGTTTACTTCTCATCTTAACAATGCACACTTTGGGGTTTGGAAAAAATTCTCTGTTTTTCAAAATAGTTGTATATATGCAAAGTTATGGGACTAGAAAACCACTCTAACTCTTTTTTGGATTTTAGTGATTCTGCTGATTCTCACAGATGTGAACTGTGGGCCAATAGTACATCCAACATGGAGTGGAAACAAATTGAGAAAATTCAGAAGTGTTTGATTACAAAAAAATTCAAAATTAAATGTGCAGTTCCTTATGCTATCGTGTTAAGTGAAATAGGGGATCCTCCTATTGAAGCAATTGCTATGGTGCGGGTCATAAGGTATTTGAAATTCAGCAAATGGAAGAGGGGATATGTCCTAAGGTTGTGTTTAATGACATATTATGCACATGAAAGAAGACTTGGATGTGAAAAAATAACAAATGGTTTTCCAAATGGGGCATTTCCGTGAGCATGTGTCCCACAAACAGTAAAAATATAAAAACTTTTGTTATGGATATGTTCCACAAATTTACTTGGGAGAAGGAGCTAGGGAGAAAAATAAAATGGGGCATTTTCTTGAGCATGTGTCCCACAACCAATAAAGAGATAAAAAATTCTGTTAAGGATAAATTCATAAAAAAAATTGTTATTGACAAGTTTTGCAAATGTACTTGGGAGAAGGAGCTAGGGAGAAATAAAGAGTATCATATTGAAGAGTTTAATCCGACTCATAATCATCAACAAATAGTGTACATAGGGGTCAATATTCTTGGAGATCCAAAATTCTTATTGCTCAATTAAGGACTAATTTTCATCAACTCCGTTGTGAAACAGGGCATTGGAAAAGGTCAAAAGAAGTGTGGGAGGAAAGAGTATGTATATTTTTCTTTTTTGGAAAAGTGGAAATAGAAAAGAATTTCATTTTAGAATGTAAGGCCTTCAAAAACAACAAGGAATTTTATGTATATATTCTGGCAGCTAGCCTTTCGATATTCTATTCAGTAAGCGCTTTGTTGAGAAGCTCGAAGAATTTATTGTGAAAATTCATAGGAAAAGGGAAAAATAGAAGAGGCAGATAGAGAGGAAATATGTCCCATAGGCTATATTTAGTGGATGTTAAAATAACTTCTCCTTCTCTCTCTCTCTCTCTCTCTCTCTCTCTCTCTATATATATATATATATATATATATATATTTGAATAATTTCTCTCTCTCTCTCTCTCTATCTATCTATATATATATAGATATATATTTGAATAATTTCTTTTCTAACACATAAGTTGCTTGGTGTTGATTTGAATGGATGGTTTCATATATCTATTTGAATTGTAATATTTCCACATTAAAATGTCACGATACAGAATAATTCTCTATTTCATTGTACCCAAATAGGCATTGGAAGACTCCATTATAAACACTAATGGCGGCTGACTTAACAAAGAATGGGTAACTCAAGATTACGTGCATTAAATCCTTCCATTTTATGTGCATCCACATTTACCATCACTAAATAATGCTTTTGAATATTCATTTTTTCAAAAACAAATCTTCCCAACTTTAAAAAAAAATGGGAAATTTAATTTTCAACTAAGGGGAAAAGTAATTTTGGTGGGTGGTAAACACTAGTAAGTCTACACATTCACAATTTTTTTTGTAAGTCAACATTTTATTAATTTATCGAAAAGGAGTACATACAGTTTGTCACAAAATAGGTGGTCTCACCCCGACCAGGTTTGTTGACTAGAAATATCACTAGATGACAAAAGTAAAAAAGTGCCGCTAAGGGCAGTATTCACAATTGATTGAGCCATAGGCACCAAAACACAACTAAATCAAGAAAAACTTCAGAAATATTACTAATCACCAGATGTAATAGAAGCAGGGTTCTTCGGGGTCTTTCCAGGAGGTGGAGGGAAAATTCACATTAGGCGTGTCCTTCGTAGTGTTCCATCCATGCCACTAGTTTCTCCACTTTTTCCGAGAGCTGATTTTTCCCTCTCTATGACCAGCCTTTCTCAAAGTTGACTTTAGAAGTAGTGTATTCGCTCCAAGGAAGCTAAATGCACTGCTTTCTCCTCTCACCTAATGCATTCAACACCATCCACCCTTTCCATTGGACTACCAATGAGGGTGTGACAATTCTCCAGGTAGCAGTGCTAGAGACCTTGCCTCTCCTACGCATCCAAGTCACCCTACGCCCATTTCTTCCTGCCACCATGAGAGCTAGCACGCCTTCAACTCTATCCCAGGCCACTTGCCCCTCTACCTCGAGTCACCGCACATTTGTCGACACTATGCGACCCAATACCCCTGTTCGCACCACTGCACAGCCCATCACCCCGTCTCATACCATTTCTTGACCTGTCATCGTAACATACCCCCAACCTTTCACCACCATGGCCTCCACGAGGTCGAGTTGAAACCATCCACACACTCCCTGCCACCTTCCCACCACAACTAGACAAAACAAGAGGAGTGGTCGACCCGACACATTAGAGGCGTCATGGTAATCCAGATGAGGGGAGCATAATTAGCGAGCACTACAGATAATTCTTTGCAAAATTGGGTGCTCCCCACAGATTTGAATCCCCAACAACACGACTAGGTAGGAGCCACCGCTTCCCTGATCTCCGCTATAAAAGGAGCACCACCCGGGATGAAGGTGGTTGTTTCCTACGCGAAACCGGCTCACCCACACTGTAATTCTAAAAAATTAAACATTTATATTTTTACTCCAACTTATTTAAGTGTTAAAAAACACATAAATTATTGTGTGTCGTAAATTTATATTCATTTACATTTTAGTCCAATCCATTTTTTATGCAATTACTTGCTTAAATTATGGTGTGTAGTAATTGATGGTAAATAAATATGTTATTTACGTGAGTATAAACTATTTTCAAATATTTTAATTTTCCTTGGTTTTCCTATAAAATTTAACAATAAAAAGTCAATTCACATAGATATAAAATTCATGGCATAAATATTGCAACTACGTCTCAAAATTAGAGCAGAACAATTTGAAGGAGTTTTTGTAATATTGTTGGAAAATAAATATTTTTTTCTCAAAGTTAAACATTGTAAGTTTCATTTATGAAAACTAAACTAATAGTAATGAATAAAAAAATCTACTACAAAAATTAATTACTAAAATCATACCTTGGCAGAAAGGAATAATATTTCATAAATCTTAAATGTACTCACATTCCCCAAACTTTCCAAAATGTTTTTATATACACCAAAATTCTCTTAAGATAAAAACAGAGCCCAAGTATTCAAATATTTATGCATAACTAAATATCCATGGAACTGGTGGTCAACTAATGTTGTTTTAGTAGCACGGAAATCCACAATTACCATTTTATCACATGCAAATAAAATTAGTTAGGTTGTGCTTATGTTTTAGTAGCACATAATTCCATAATTACCCTTTTATGAGAGGCAAATAAAATTAGTTAGGTTGTGCTTATGACAGGTAACTAAAAAATACAACCAAGTAGAACAAATTTTAGACCAGAACTAGGCTCCTGAAGACTGGTTTGATTCTTTGAAAATCCTGCAGGGCGCTTACAATATGGCCTGAATTTTGAGCCGAGCGTCAACATTGTTACCACAAGCAGAAGCCACTGCTACTAAGATATTGGTGGTGTTCTTTGTTAGTAAGATCATCCACGCATGTAACATCCATAGATCCACGTTTTTACTTTTTTCGTTAATGAAAAATATTATTAAATTAATGGAATTATTTTTCAAGAAGTATTTAGGTTTCGATAGTTACAAACATAGGTTTTGATAGTTAGAAACCACCATGGAAGTCGTTCCAATCGAGGGAAACATTTTTTTATTTAATCAAGAACATTCAACTTGATGAGGGTGGTGATCCTTACAGGGGTTAGGTCAGCCGATTGAGTCCTTGGACTTCCAATTCCATGGTGTTGCTAGTGAATAATTGCTCAGATTGCAATTGTCTCTAAGATTTTGGACGGCTGGCTGTTCTATGTAAATGAGTAGAACAAGAGCCAGAGGGTTTTAATCCATTCTTTGGCCACCAGAAAGAAATTTGTTATTTTCAGCGTTTGGGAGGCATTTACTCCTGTATGTTGTTTCTCTGGTGAAAGACAACAACTGTTGTGAGACATTCCCCTTGCAACCACCATTATGTGAAAAAAATGAACGAAGTGTTACTATTAATGGTGAATATTCACCAACTCAGAATCGTGGCCTCTCTATTTAATAGAGAAGTTCAAGTAGGAAGGGCTTATCGACTATCGAGATAAGTAACTATGCATTTTTCTTTGGAGAAAGAAACATATGAATGGTTTGTCTCTTTAAAAATATAGTAGTTTTCTTTTGAATATTTTACCCATTTTCTTGAAAGAAAATAAAATATTTCAGATAAATTTTTTTACGAAAAATAGCCATGTTTGTTCGTAGAGATATACTATGGTAAAAGACTGTGCTAGTTTTTTGGAAAGTAATAAATATTGGTATTATGTTAATCTTTTAGAAAGATATTGTTCTTAGTGATATACCATGCTAAAAGACATAATCCATGTTAGATCTTGAAAATAATGGCTATTATATTAATCTTTTAGAAAGATATTCTTCTTAGTGATATACCATGGTAAAAGACATAATCCATGTCAGTTCTGTTAGTGTCAGTCTTGTCATATTGCCATCAGTGATCAAAATCTGCTCTTTTGCATTTTCATAGTAGGAGTCTCATATTATAACTTTTTATCACTCCATTAGGTCCTGGATCCACTGATGGTTGGGATCACTTCAGTTTTCCCTCATGAAAAATACTTGTTGGTTCTCCTCTCTATGGTTTTCAGTCATGATTCATTTTCTGTCTGTAGTTCATTTTATTAGCTCATAGGGTTTTGTCTCATTAGGTTCTAGGGTTCCACCATAGTCAAATTAATGATGAAAGTGTCAATAAATATCAGCAAGGACATGAGGATGCCAAATAAACTCAAAGCATAGTATCTGGAAAAGTCAAAGAGTTGTTATTTTAAGCTTAATGTAATTTTCACCTCAAAACCATGTTTTGAGGTGAAAACAGGGTACTTTATTTTTAGTATAATTTCTTATGTAATTTATGTTTCCATATGTAATAAGTTGAACTTCAAAAGCTGCTATCTCCATAAAGCCAATGTTAGTCATTCGTAGCCCTTCACCAAAGGTCAAAGGGGCTTTTTATCTGTCTGGTTTTTAAAAGTGTTCTACACATGATTTTTAGTGCAAATAATATTCTAAGCATGCTAATTAGAAGCAGATCAGAAAAATCTTTCCAACGGTATATCACACTCCCAAAATCAGCTTATGGATTGGAAAATATGCCCAAATGAATAAATGACTCAAAAGTACAGCTCCGCCCCTTTTTCCATTACTTCACTGCCCTTTAACTTTAAAATTCTTACCTTTTTCTGTATTTTCCCTTTACTGCAAAGTCTTTGTATTGCTATCTCCTCCAGCCCCGATGTGATCGCATATCACTTATGCGATTGCATTGCATCATCGCATATCGCATTTCCTGTAGCGCTGAACCCTGCTATCCCGCTTCTGCCGATGCGATAATCCTCCATCGCATCACAGCATCGCTTTATCCTCTATCGCATCGCTTCATCATTAACTGTTGATGCGATCATCATTTCCATCACATCGCTCCATCCTCCATCACATCAAGTGATCACTCCACCCTCCAGCTCTTAACTCCGCATTCTCTTTCTCTGCTGATGCGACCATTGCGCATCGCCTATCACATTTCCCACCAGTTCTCACCCCGCCTTCCTGTTCACCGCCGATGCGATCATCACTCCTTCGCATTGCTCTATTGCCCGTCGTTCCATTGCATTGCACCATCCTCCCTCGCTCCATCGCTCATTGCATATCGCGATTTCTTCTACCCGAAACATTCTCGTTCCTCTTCCGCTTGCGATTGTGATTCCTGTGGGCCCACCACTTCTTCCCGCTCTGTTCTAAGGCAAAGGGTCTTTTCTCCGTTTATTGAGGCACATTCAATTTTTTTTTTTTGGTTTAAATGGTTTTCTTCGGGTTAGAAGTGACAGACACTCTGTTAAGGCCGTGAGCAAACCGTGAAAGCAGAGATCATTACGGCATCAACCATGAAAGAACAACAAATGATAAATGAGGGGGCAGGTTGGTTCCTGATTTTTTTTCTTTCCATTTTCTGGAGTAAATGCAACAAATGATACTTCTAGATGGTCGAAATGAATGAATAGTTTCCTCTCTTTCGAAGGTATATTGTTAGGTTTTCTTATCTTCAGGTTTTGGTTTGGGGGCAGGTGAAACAACTCCTCTTTTTACGGGTTTTCTCCCCTGAGGCTAGTCTATCTAATGTAATTTTTTAGTCATTTGTAGAGGTTGAAATCACTTGGGCGCTCTGAGCTTGATTTTACATTATTTGTAATCAGTTTGGCAGGAAATTAATAAGATTTGCAGCTATTTTTATGGGATCCCTGTGGTATGGAATTTTAGCACACTTTCTTCTTTTGTAATCATTTGTTTAAATGTTTTATGTATGCCATCATTCATTCCATTGATTTCTATTGAATGTTTTCAAGTTAGATGGGTAGAATCCATTGTTACAGTGCTCTCCCTTGGGAAATCATTCAATATTTTATTTTTTCTACTGTTTGAGAAGGATTCATCTCATATGCCCTCCTCAGCTCCTCACCAGTCTTAAACACTTCACATCATTAAGCCAAAGGTGTTAAAGTTCATGCCTACCATTACCCATAGAATACCCTGTATTTCTTATTTAATTTCCCAGACTTAAACTGCCTAGCTCCATTTGATCCAAAAAACACCAACAAAATCTATCAATAACCTTTCGAGCTACTATACCTAGCCTAAAATATTTTTTCGGCAGTCATCCTTGACTGAGATTTCTTATGGAGAGAGCCCTCTCCCTGCCTTGTAGGGATAGGTACGAGGTTAAGCGTGGTTTGTGGTTACCCTGGTTTGCCTCCCTTCAGCCTGAGGTCAATCTAGGTGATAACATAGTGGTGACCATACTGGGGATAAAAAATCTAGCACAAAGGACCGATCACCCCGGTAATATCTTCCATATAAATTCTTAAACTTTGGATGATGAGTTTTAGAATTTGCTAGGCTGAAATAAAACATTGCAAAGTAAAAATTTCAAAATTCGACCACACTGGCTTCAAGGAAATACACGAGGGCCAATCCTGATCCAAATCCTCCCCCTATATTTGAAAATCCTAACCTTATTTCGTGAATAATCAATAGAAAAGAAAGTTCAGTAAGCCCTAGACCTATTTTCAGATACAATTCCTATCCCAGTGAGTAGCTGTTCATTGAAGACCTCCCTTTTGATGAGTATTTTGAGCTTTCTCTGTTCAGAACCAAATCTGAAACTGCACTTGATGACACAGTTTTAGACCTGGAGTTTCTTGTAGATCTTGAAGTTCAAAAGCCAAACAGATCAATTGACTATTATATCTTAAATTCTTCTAAATCATCTATCAATGCTACCAATATACCTGAGCTTTCGGAATCATCAGAATCAACATCCACTACCCTCAATTCATCAGTATTTCGATCAATTTCTAAAATCAATTCTCAACTTCCGTTTATACCTACCCTTCCCCTCCAACTTATCACCCCTACTCCTCCATTAACAACTCTCTTAAATCCTAGTAGTTCAAACATTGTTTTAAATCTGCCTCGAGTCATGGCTGCCCGATATGCACCCTTGGTTTTACCTCAGAATCTGAATGATATGCATAATTATTACCAAAGTAAAATACCTCTTTTTGATGCCACTCAAATCATTACAGCGCAGCAACATGTTGATAAAATGAATGACTTCTTTGACCTTCATGAGGTAGAGGCAGAAAATGTGACTGTGAGATTGTTTGTCCAAAGCTTTGGAGGTGAAGTAATGGTTCAGAGCCTTACTAGTAGCCTCTATCCGCACTTTGATGGAGCTACATAGACAATTCCTAGACCGGTGGGAGGTAAAGAAAAACCCACTCCAAATTTTGTCTGAGTATTAAAATATCAAAATGAATGTTGGTGAAAGTGTACAAGATTATTGTGTGAGGTTTAATGCAGTGTATAATGATATTTCGGCCAACCTAAAACCCCCCATGGGCTTATCTTTGGTCAAATTTCCAGATGGTTTCGATGGTGACATGGCATATCAGTTACGAGAACGAGATCCTACCACACTTGAAGATATGTAGAAAAACGTTGTAAGCGTAGAAGCAAATCTGCTGGCTAAAAGAGCATGAACGAGATCTGAAAAGAGAGTGACTGTAAAGGAAGAAGCATGTCCTTCAAATACTAAGATGGATACTTTGATCCGAACAGTGGAGAAGATGGTTGACCGGTTGACTATTTCAGATAGACCCAAAACACCAATCAGGAATCCAAATTTCAAAGGACAGTAGTAGCCCCAATTCTGAATCAAGTAGAGGGAACATAAAACACAAGACCAAACAACACAACAACAGTAGATCAGAACCCCTTTGCAACAAAATTGTGTTCAGGGAATGGAAACATATGCCGATGATGATCTGGTAGTTGAAGCTAATCATTTTTTCACTGCTGATGGTACACCCATTTTTATGACAGAAGATGAAGAATATGTAGTGGTTCCAGACACTCGAAGAGACAAAGATTTCATATTGGAAAATGACGTAGTTTTAGAGGAAGAGTCTGATGATTATCAACGAGGATATATGAACGCTTTGAAATCACATCAGAAGCAGTATTCTTTGAGGAGAAGAGATGTGCCAATCAATCCCATTCAGAAAAGGAAAGAGCTACTATCAAAGAATGAATCTTCAAATATTTAGAGGAAAGGGAAAGAACCTGTTGATCCGACTTCCAGAAAAGTACCCTTGACAAATAACATTGCAAACGAGAAGAATAATCAGCCAAGTGCAGCAAAGGAGCATGTGGAGAAGAAATATCTTCCCGTCAAAGAGGTAGAAAAAGTTTCATCTTTTAATTTAGAAAATGAAATTGCTAAGTTGAAGGTGTCCATTCCCTTAGCTGAGTTGGTGAAGAACAACACTTATAAACATCAGGTATCCAAAATTTTGCAAATAGACCCTATGTCAGATATGGTAAATGTCGAAGATGATCATCCTGAACTCATTTTTGGTCCTGCCATAGAAGGTCAGTCTGAAGATAGCGAAGTCCCTCCCTTTTACCTGAGTCTTAGATTGCATGAGTAAATTTTACACAATGCTATGTTGGATTCCGGAGCTTCTTACAATTTGATGCCTAAAGCCATTATGGAGAAGTTGGATCTTGATATTACCTGAAAATACCATGATCTGTATTCCTTTAACTCTCGTAGGGTCCGTTGTATTGGTATTATCAAAGACTTGGTAGTATATTTAGATCAAATCCAAGCCAAGAATGTTTTGATGGATGTGGTTGTTGCTGACATTCCACCACGGTTTGATATGCTTTTGTCTAGATCGTGGGGTGAAAAACTTAAGGGAAATATACAGCTTGATTTCTCTTATGCTACCATTCCCGTGTTCGGTCAATTGAGAAAGCTATACAGGGAGAATAAAATGAAATATATGATCAATAGCAAAGAGAAGCCAGTTAATCATCCAATTAATGTTGTACACACAGATTTAGAATCATTTGTACTATACTCAGATAGTGGTTTGAATGATGAATATGTTTAGTTGGTAGAAGTAGATGAGGTACTAGAAATTTCAGAGAATTTTAGGGAAGTCCTTAAACAGGAAAAATAAAAAATTAGCAAGCCTTTCTGAGCTTTCCACCTGCCAGTAGCAAAAAGTCAATGAACAACAGAAAAATGAAGAGATTAGTCAAGGTAAGGTAGAGAAAGAAAAAAAATTCAGCATATAGAAGAGGAGGAAGAGAGTTGGTAATCAAATAATTGAAAGGAGAGTATCAAGCAAAGCATCCGCGATTGAGAGCCTATAGAAATGCGGTCCTAAGAATGTTTTCTAAATATACTTTGACAACAATACCCCGAATTTAGAATCTTATTGCATATTCACTCACCACTGCTGCAAGCAATTTGAATATTCCAATGAACTCCAGCAACAAATTTGAATTCATGTCAAACATCAGCCTGCTGTTCCGAATAATTTAAGGTATTGGCAAGTGTTTTGGGATGACAAAGAAATCAATGCTTCTTTGCAGAAAGAAGGAAAATTAAAGGATTCTTCCATATATGGTGATTATGATACCAATGAACAAGAGATTGAATCAAATCAGATGGAAGTTTTGCAGCTGAAAGATAATGTTATTCCTAGAGGTCTCATACCTTTAGAGGAGCTTTTTGATCAAGATGATGTTGCAAGAAAGCCGAGCTTGGTGCCTACTGATAAAGGAGTTTAGGATGTCAATCTTGGAACAGCTGACAAGCCTAAGTTTGTGAAGTTATCAAAAGCATTGTCTCCCGATATAAAATCCCAGTATGTTAAATTACTTTCTGAATTTTCTGATGTGTTTGCATGGGATTATTCAGATTTGAAGGTTTATGACAAAAATATAATTCAGCATACTATTCCTATCAAGACGGATCAGAAACCATTTAGAAAGAAGATGAGAAGGATCAATCCAAAACTGCTTCCATCCATTGAAAAAGAGGTTAACAGATTGTTTAAAGCTGGTACCATTTTTCCAAATATATTTTCTAATTGGATTTTGAATTTAGTCCTAGTACACAAAAAGACAGGAGAAATAAGGTTGTGCATAGATTTTCGGAATCTCAATAAGGTATCCTTAAAGGATAACTATCCACTTCCAAAGATGGATCATATTCTGCAAAGAGTAGTTGGAACATTGCGGATGTCGCTACTCGATGGTTACTCAGGCTATAATCAGATCTTGGTGCATGAAAAATAACAAGACAAAACTGCTTTTACGACACCTTGGGGAACTTTTCAGTATGCCAAAATGCCATTCAGATTGAAGAATGCTGGAGCCACTTTTCAGCGAGCAATGGAAATCACTTTTGCTAATGAGAAGGATGTTTTTTGGTTGTTTATTTAGATGATTTGACAGTATTTTCTGGTTCTGATGATGAACACCTGCACCACTTGAGCATTGTATTTCAGAGATGCAGAAAGTTTAGGATTTCTCTCAACTCGAAGAAAAGTATTTTTTCTATGGATGAGGGAAAGATTCTTGATCATATCATTTCTAAAGATGGTATCTGCATTGATCCTTCAAGAGTGGAGGCAATTCAATGGTAATATGAACTTCTTATGCAGATTTATACCCAATTTGGTGGAACATTTACGAGAAATGACTAATATGTTGAAAAAGGATAGCAATGTCAAATGGAGCGAGGATGCTATGAAGTCATTTAATTTTGTAAATTTTTCTTTGTCCAAAGCCCCAGTCTTGATTAATCCTGATTACACTCAAGATTTCATTATATTTTCATTTGCATCGAAGTATACCATGGTTGCAATATTGATGCAAAAGAGAGATCAGATTGAACAACCCATTTCTTTTTTCAGTAGGATATTCGAGATGCTGCCTTGCGGTATAATATCATTGAAAAAAAAGAATTGGCTCTTATAAAAGCATTAAAGGATTTTAGAGTGTACATTCTGCCTTCACATACCATGGCATATGTTCCTAATGCAATAGTAAAAGATGTTTTGGTGCAAATTGATCCAGAGGGAAGAAGAGGTAAGTGGATAGCAGCAATGTTGGAATATTATTTGGAGATTAAACCCACAAAGTTAATCAAGGGACAAGGCTTGGAAAAACTAATGGCACAATCAAACCTGCGTGCCCTGGACATAAATATCATAGAAGAAATGTTGGAGGATGAGGATGATGGTTCGCTTATTCCAGTTTCAGAAATTTTTCTCCATTCACCATGGTATTTAGACATATTTTATGTTCTTTAGTATCTTTCGCCACCTCCAGGGATGTATAGAAGCAAAGTTAGATCACTAAAACTCAAGTGTGCTAAATTTTGTATTTTAAACAGTGCTCTTTATTGGAAATATCTGGGAGGTATTCTACTTAATTGTTTGGTTGAAGACGAGGCTCAGCAGGTGATGCATGAGTTTCATTAAGGTGATTGTGGTGGTCATTTTCTTTGGAAAAAAATAGCTAACAAAGTATTGAGAGTAGGATATTATTGGCCGACTCTATTTTCAGATTTGTATAAAATAGTGATGACCTGCCATGAGTGTCAATTTTTTCAAGGAAAAAGGAAACTGCTTCCTCTTCCTTTGAAACCAATTCAAGTAAATGCACCTTTCCAACAGTGGGGACTTGATTTCATAGGGGAAATACATCCCAAATCATCAGCACAACATCGATGGATCTTGACAGCTACTGATTATTTCACCAAATGGATTGAGGCCATTCCAGCAAGGCAGGCCACAGATACGGTAATTATTCAATTTTTAGAATCAAATATCTTGTCTCGTTTTGGTTGCCCTCACAAGATCATAACAAATAATGCAGCGGCATTTAAATCCAAGAAGATGGTGGAGTTCTTCCATAATTACAATATTATATTGGGCCATTCGACAACATACTACCTGCAGGGCAACATATTGGCAGAATCATCAAATAAGACTTTGGTGAATATAATCAAGAAAATTTTGGAAGCAATTAAGAAGAATTGGCATCGAAAACTTGTTAACGCATTATGGTCCGACATAGTTAGTAGCAAGAAATCCATAGGTATGTCACCATTCGAATTGGTTTATGGCACTCATTTAGTATTTCCTACATCACTTACAGTTACGGTCATGAGATTACTACAGGAAGCTGGTAGAAAAGATGATGATATTCAGCAAAGGATCAATCAAATGATCCACCTTCAGCAAACAAGGGAAGAAGTTTCTCAGAACACTTTTCGGTTGCAGGGAAAAATGAAGAAAATCTATGACCGCAAAACCAAAGTAGAAAAATTTCAGTTAGAAGATGATGGGATGCATGAAATGAGGACAAAGGAAACATGGTAAGTTCGATAACCTATGGAAAGGACCGTAAAATATTTCAGCATACAGAGGAGAGAACGCTTTTATGCTCGCAGAGATGGATGGTCAAGATTGCCCAGGAGGGCCAGTGAATGGTAGGCTCTTGAAGCACTACTACTTTTAAGATGATTCTCTGAAATTATGTCACATTCATTGTACATGCCATATTCATTTTTGGTAAGATTTCAAGTACATAGTCATTGAAGCTTGGGGCCCGAAGTGATGGCTATAAAACTTGAATGATATGTGTAAGGTTTGCCGGTTTTGATTTATTTTATAATCATGGTTTGAGTCACGAGTCAGTCTACATTGTGTCAGTTTTCAGTCTTTGAATTATTTTGACCGTATTGCCCAATGGATAAGGTTACTAGTTCAACGGTGTTCTTGGCACCTCCAAGGAGCTACCATCCCCATTGGAGCCAATGTTAGTGTCAGTCTTGTCATACTGCCATTAGTGATCAAAATATGCTCTTTTTCATTTGCATAGTAGGAGTCTCATACTAAAACTTTTTATCACTCCATTAGGTCATGGACCCACTGATGGTTGGGGTCACTTCAATTTTCCCTCATGAAAAATACTTGCTGGTTCTCCTCTCTATGGTTTTCCGTCATGATTCATTTTCTCTCTGTAGTTAATTTTATTAGCTCATAGGGTTTGGTAGAATTAGGTTTTAAGGTTCCACCATAGTCAAATTAATGATGAAAGTGTCAATAAATATCATAAAGGACATGAGGATGCCAAATAAACTCAAAGAATAGTATCTAGAAAAGTCAAAGAGTGGTTATTTTAATCTTAATGTAATTTTCACCTCAAAACCATGTTTTGAGGTGAAAACAGGGTACTTTGTTTTTATTATCATTTCTTATGTAATTTTATGTTTCCATATGTAATAAGTTGAACTTCAAAAGCTGCTATCTCCATAAGGCCAATGTTAGTCTTTCGCAGCCCATCACCAAAGGTCAAAGGGGCTTTTTCTCTGTCTGGTTTTCAAAAGTGTTCTACACATGATTTTCAGTGAAAATAATATTCTAAGCATGTTCATCAGAAGCAGATCAGAAAAAGCTTTCCAAAAGTATATCACACTCCCGAAATTAGCTTCTGGATCGGAAAATATGCCCAAATGAATAAATGACTCAAAAGTACAGCTTCGCACCTTTTTCCATTACTTCACTGGCTTTAAAATTCTTACCTCTTTCTATATTTTCCCTTTACTACAAAGTCTTTGTATTTTTGTCTCCTACAGCCCCGATGTGATCGCTTATTACCGAAGCGATTGCATTGCATCATCACATATCACATTTCCCGCAGCGCCGAACCCTGCCATCCTGCTTCCGCCGATGCGATAATCCTCTATCGCATCGTAGCGTCACTTCATCCTCTATCGCATCGCTTCATCATTCACCGCCGATGCGATCATCATTTCCATCGCATCGCTCCATCCTCCATCGCATCACGTGATCGCTCCACCCTCGAGCACTTAACTCTGCATTCTCGTTCTCTGCTGATGCGACCATCACACATTGCCTATCACATTTCTCGCCAGTGCTCATCCCGCCTTCCCATTCACCGCCAATGCGATCATCGCTCCTTCACATCGCTCTATCGCCCGTCATTCCAACACATTGCACCATCCTCCATCACTCCATCGCTCATCGCATATCATGATTTCTTCTTCCCGAAACATTCCCACTCCTCTTTTACTTGCGATTGCGATTCCCGTGGGCCCACCACTTCTTTTTGCTTTGTTCTAAGGAAAAAGGGATTTTCTCCGTTTAATGAGGCACATTCGATTTTTTTTTTTTGGTTTAAAGGGTTTTCTTCAGGTTAGAAGGGCTAGGCACTCTGTTAAGGCCGTAATAAAACCGTGAAAGTAGAGATCATTACAGCATCAACCACGAAACAACAGCAAATGATAAATGAGGGGGCAGGTCAGTTTCAGATTTTTTTTATTTGCATTTGTTGGAGTAAATGCAACAGATGATACTTCTATATGGTCGAAACGAATGAACAGTTTCCTCTCTTTAAGAGGTATATTGTTGGGTTCTCTATCTTCAAGTTTTGGTTTGGGGGCAGGTGAAACAACTCCTCTTTTTACAGATTCACTCCCCTGAGGCTAGTTTATTTAATGTAATTTTTCAGTCATTTGTAGAGGTTGGAATCAATTGGGCACTCTGAGCTTGATTGTATATTATTTGTAATCAGTTTGGCAGGAAATTAATAAGATTTGCAGTGATTTTTATGGGATCCCTGTGGTATGGAATTTTAGCACACTTTCTTCTTTTTGTAATCATTTTTTTAAATGTTTTATGTATGCCATCATTCATTCCATTGATTTTTGTTGAATGTTTTCAAGTTAGATGGGTAGAATCCATTGTTACATTGCTATGCCTTGGGAAATCATTCAATATTTTATGTTTTCTACTGTTTGAGAAGGATTCATCTCATATGCCCTCCTCAGCTCCTCACTAGTCTTAAACACTTCACATCATTAATCCAAAGGTGTTAAATTTCATGCCTACCTTGCCCCATATAATACTCTGTATTTCTGATTTAACTTCCCAGACTTAAACTTCCCAGCTCCATCTGATCCAACAAACACCAAAAAAATCTATCAAAACCTTTCGAGCTACTATACCTAGCCTAAAATCTTTTTTCCGCAGTCACCCTTGACTGAGATTTCTTATAGAGAGAGCCCTCTCCCTGCTTTATAGGGCTAGCTATGAGGTTAAGCGTGGTTTGTGGTTACCCTGGTTTGTCTCCCTTCAACCTGAGGTCAATCTAGGTGATAAAAAATTCTTGAAAATATTGGTATTATGTTAATCTTTTAGAAAGATATTGTCCATAGAGATATACCATGGCAAAAGACAAACTTATTATGCTAATTTTTCTGAAAAAATCCATGTTGTCTCTTCTTGAAAATATTGCTATTATGTTAATCTTTGCTATTATGTCAATCTTTCACATGAAAATAATAGTTAAGAATGGTACAATTCTAAGAAGGTTTTTCTAAAAAGAAACCATGTTGTCTCTTCTTGAAAAGATTGTTATTATGTTAATCTTTTACATGAAATTAGTATTTAATGATGATAGAATTATATGAAGGGAAAATGTGTTGCCTACATTAAAGGAAGAGCGATCTCTGTTGCATGCACAAAGAGGAAGAGCTATCTCTCTTGCATGCACACAGAATAGCCATTGTGTTATAGAGATATGTTCTTTGCATGGATAAAAGAAATATTGAGCTATCTTAATCTTTAGGAAAAATATGTGATTACCTTTATGCTATCAATACTATTATGTTAGTTTCTTTTGAAATAAGATCATGTATATTCATGCAATATTTATATTGGATTTCATTGGAAAGAATATACATTTGTATGTGAGAAATGATAGCATGTTTTGTTATTTTACACTGGAAAAGATTCTTTGGGAAAGAAGTGTTGGAAATATTGTCATTGACGGCAATAGAGGCAGAGCCAGAGGCAGTGAATACAAAGGCAGAGCCATTATCACAGCAGTAGAGGCAGAGGTCGAGCGACAGATGCAGCAGAGGCAGAGGCAGAGGCAGAGGCAGATGCAGAGCCATTATCACAAGCATAGGCAGAGTAGAATATTCTGGGAATCACTTAACCCAAGCAGCAAGTATATATATATATATATATATATACAAACCTTATTCCGAGAATCATTACCCCAGGCGGAAGGATACATAAACAATATTATGGGAATCGTAACCCAAGCGACAAGTATATAAATACAAACAAATTCCGGGAATCTTAACCCAAGCGGCAAGTATATATATATATATTAAAATATATGGAGCGCTTTATTAGCAGAACCAAAGAACCATAAGGTGGGACCCTTTCCAATCGCATCGGAGATTATAAGGGCAGCGGAACATATAAACATAAAATTGCGATTGCGATCAGAGTTCGGACCCGATGGATCAATGAACCATAATTGATATATATTTGAAGTCCTGTTTAAAGATATGCCATCGCATCAGAAAAGGGCAGCGGAACATGGTAAAAAAGACTTGTGATTGCGATTGAAGCTCGGACCCGATGGGCTTATAAACTATGATTAATAATTATTTGAGTTCCAATCGCATCGGCAAAATGCAGTGAACAGTGGTCAATCGCATCGGAAAGAAACAGACCATTAGAACATATATTAAAAGACTTGCGATTGCGATTGAAGCCCGGACCTGATGGGCTTATAAACTATGATTAATAAGTATTTGAGTTCCAATCGCATCGTCAAAGAACAGTGAACAGTGATCAATCACATCGGAGCAAGGGAGCTTGCAATTGCGATCAATCGCAATCGAAAATCGTTGGAGGAGTAGCATATTGCATCGGAAAGCATGGCAAGTGGGCCTGAAAGGGAATTAGTTATGTATTAAACATGATTCTTCAGTGTCAAAGTGGACATGGAAGTTTGTTTGTTAAAACGTTGTATAACTATGCCGAGAGTTGAAATTACGTTATATATATATATATAAAGGTGCTGGTATATATCTATATATATATATATATATATATATATATATATATATATATATATATATATATATATATATATATATATATATATATATAACACGTTGTTGCAATTGTATTAAAAGATGCCGCGTGTCCGCAAGAACCACCCCTCGCTTGGTGGAGGGTGATTTTTAATATAAAATGATTGCGATGTATGTATGTTCCGCTTGCGAACCCCACATCAACAAGACACTTTAAGCCATGCAGAGGGTTGGAATTTTACCGTAATTACAATGTACAATACACATATTTACAAATGCAAGTTTTTAAAAAGCCTGGGTTACATGGCGCAGCTATAACTACGAGAAAATACGTAAAAGCAAAAGGAGCTGAAAAGAGATAAAACACAGTCACAGACAAGACAGACACAGTCAAAGAAAAGACAAATGCATAGCGAACCAAAAGACTAAATGAGTTGAGCTGAAGTTTTCATTATATGTGAATGTAAATATTGTAATTGAATTTTTTATTGTTTGTGATGCATTGGCAAACTCCGGAAGAAAACAAAATCCCACTGTTAGATTAAAATAAGCACCTACAGTTACATTTTTCTGACTGAGCTGGAAAAGAAATGAGAAGGCAGAAGGCAAAGAGGCATGGATGTCCATTCCAAATTCATTGAGGAATGCTAACAGTCACAAGAAAATCCTTATAAATAATATCATCTTGATATGCAAAAATAGGTTAGAGAGAATAAATCTAAAGAAGGTAGAATATAGAAGTGTGAGGCAAAGAAGATTAAGAAAAGAAGAGTAGAAAGAGAAGCTACAGAACAGAGCTGATATCTGAGGTAAATCAGCGAACATTCAATTTGATAAATTGAGGAAGTTGGAGCTTCCCTATCAAGTTGCAGATTGATAGCTGTTAGTTGTAGCTGACTGAGGTTGGAGCCTCCTGTAGGTTGGTGCCTGCAGAAAATTGAAAGGAGTTGGTGCTTCCTTGAAAGTTGTAGCTTGCAGAATTGAGGTAGGAGCCTCCTGTAGGTTGGTGCCTACAGAAAAGCAGTGGTGAGAGGGAGTTGGAGCTTGTATTTGCATCACAACAATAATAAGATGTGGTTTTCTCCCTTTATGGGTTTCCACTTACATCTGCTGTCTCTATGTGTGTTTCTTATGTGTTGATGTGATTCTTTCAATATGCTTAATTGTTTGCTGCTCTCAACATAAGTATGGTGTCACATTAATTTAATATTAGCTGCAACATCTTAATACTGTTCACATAGTAAGTTGTAAATAAGTTTGGTGAAAATTCAAAAGGCCTATGTATGTATTAAACTGATTCACCCCCCCCCTCCCCCCGCTCTCAGTTTAATTAAAGATTCAACAATTGGTATCGGAGCCAGGTTCCTTTGTACAAGTCTAACAACTGAAATGAGATCCTAGGTTCCCAAGATGGCTAGTAAAGAAGGATGCTCAACCAATAAAGCCCCTTTCTTCACTGGTGAAAATTATGCTTTCTGGAAAATCAGAATGAGGACATACGTAATGTCTCTAGGAATAGAAGTCTAGGCTGCAGTGAAATTAGGATATGCCCCAAAGGCAACTGACACAGAGAAAGAAACAAAACAAGATTTTGTGGCTAACGCAAAAGCCATGAATGCCATCTTGAATGGATTATGTGAAGCAAAGTTTATTAAAGTAATGCACAAAGACTCTGCCAAAGAAATATGGGATACTCTTGAGAACATACATGAGGGAGAAAAGAAAGTAAAGACTGCCAAACTTCAAGTCTATAGAGCCCAGTTTGAGAACTTAAAAATGAATGATGATGAAGACATTGCCATTTTCTTCCTAAAAGCTGTAGAAATTATTAACAATATGAAAGCTCTTGGAGAAAAAATGCCAGAAAGTATAATTGTGCAAAAGATTCTAAGATCTCTTCCATCCAGGTTTAATCCAAAGGTGTCTGCAATAGAAGAAACAGTTGATTGGGAGACCTTGACCATGAATAAGCTACATGGAAATCTAACAGCCTATGAAATGAGGCTCCCACAGAAGAAGCCAAGTATGAGGGAAGCAGCCTTTAAAACAGAAAAGAAGAAAGAAGAAGAGGGAGACATATGCTCTTGCTCGGATGAAGAAGAGGCAAATTTTGCCAATAAATTGGATAGAGGCTCAGGTAAATACAAAGGTAAACTCCCCTTCAAATGCTTTAACTATGGAAGAGTTGGACACTATGCTGCTAAATGTCCTCACAAGAAAGTAAGAAATCAGGCTCAAGAGTTAGAGAAAAATAAATCAAAGAACTGGCAGAAAGGAAAGAAGTTCAACAAAAAATCCTTGTATGCTCAACAAGACAGCAGTACATTTGAAGATTCAGATGAACTCTCAAGTGAAGATGGAACCTCTGAAATTTTATTGATGACTATAGAAGATCTTGAAGGTCTCCTGCTAGAAGATGGAGAAGAAGAAGGTGAAGTCGACCTTGAGGGGGAGCTAAGAAGTGCTTTGGAAGAGATTGATAGACTCAAACTAAAATGCAGAAAACAAAAGGACATTCTCCTCAAGTATGTATGAGAAGAACAGAATTCAGAAGTTCGTAAGCAGCTAAAGATAGAGCTTGAAGAAGCCAAGAAGATAAAGGACATGTTACTTAAGCAAATCAAAGAAAAAACTCAAGAACAAGAAAAGTTGGAAGAAGAAGTAGTATGTGTCAGGAAGAAATTAGAAAATTCTCAAAGGAAAGTTGTTATAAAATCTTCTCAAACAACAAGCTCTAGTAAGTTGAATGAAATTCTGGTTGCTCAAAGATCCCCTATGATAAAGAGCGGAATAGGCTATGAAGGAGAATCAAGTAAAGGAAAAGAAAAGGTTGACAGAGAGATTATTTTTGTAAAAGCAAAGAAGAATGATGAAGCAGCTCAAACAATTCCTACAAAAGAAGAAATCTGTAATAAGGAAGACAGAGATAAGAAGAAACCACTAGTAGCAAAGAATGTAATAAATATTAAGACCCCTGAGTATGTAAAATTTGGAAACCATCAAAGGAGATTCTTCCCTCCTATGAAGAATGCCACCTGTTATTCTTGCCACAAGCTGGGACACATTGCTGCATATTGTCATGCAAGGAGGAGTAATTCACACCAGCAAAAGATGCAAACATTGAAGAGACTGCCTCAAGCAAACAAATGGAAGAGACAACCTTACATCAGGTATGCAAATAGCTTCTATGGTTACTACTTTTACTGTAAGGAATTTGGTCATAAAATCATTGAGTGTAGAAAGTATGGACAAAGATTGATGTTTAACACCTCAAGGAGGTTTATGAATCAAATAAATTCTGTTCATACTCATAATTCTACAAAAATTATGATCAAATGTTGTGTATGCAATAAAGTTGGACATATACCTTCCAAATGTCCTCTAAGAAGATATAGTTCATCTCCTCACAAAAGATACCAAACGAAAGGGTGCCTCCAGTGGATAAAGAAGGTGAATAAATGTGACTTGGCTCTAACTGCTCAAGACCTGAAAAGTCAGTGGTATTTGGATAGTGGTTGCTCAAAACACATGACTCAAGACAGAAGCAAGTTTATAACTCTTGATGAAAAGAAATCTGGCAATGTCACTTTTGGCAATGATAAATCAAGTAAGATCAAGGGAAAAGGCTCAGTCAGCATAGACAATGGCAGAGGAAAGGCCCAAGATGTACTATTTGTAGATGGGCTAAAAGAAAATTTACTGAGTGTCAGTCATATGTGTGACAAAGGCTGTGAAGTTCTTTTCAGAGCACAAGATTGTGAAGTCAGATCAAGCACCACAGGTAAGACTCTGCTCAAAGGTTTTCGAACAGAGAGCAATGTTTACATCGTGAAAGAGAAAGATGAGGCATGCCATATTAGCAAACTTGAGGAGTCATGGTTATGGCATAGGAGATTGGGACATCTTAGCTTCGATCATATCATCAGACTGAGCAAAAATAAAGCAGTCAGAGACATGCCAGAAATAAAAAGGCCTTCTAATACCATATGAAAATCTTGTCAATTGGGTAAACAAACCCGTACATCATTTAAGGCCAAAGATGAGTTATCAACAAGAAGACCTCTACAACTTGTGCACATGGACCTGTGCGGACCTGCAAGAACTAAAACGCCAAGTGGAGAATCATACTTCATGCTGATAATAGATGATTTCTCCAGAATGACATGGGTTGCATTTCTCAAGAATAAATCGGAAGCCCTGGAAAAATTCAAAATATTCAAAGCTTTAGCAGAAAATCAGACAGGATGCAAGCTGAAATGCATCAGATCAGATAGAGGAGGTGAATTCACAGATTATGACTTTGCTGACCTATGCAATGAACATGGCATAAAACAACAATTTACTATTGCAGGGACACCTCAGCAGAATGGAGTAGCAGAAAGACAAAACAGATCTGTTCAACAAATTGCCAAAGCCATGATGCAAGAGAATAATATTGCTCAAACCTTCTGGGCAGAAGCAGTGCACACAGCAGTACATATCCTTAATAAAGCTCACTTAAGGCCAAGCAGTGACAAGACTCCCTACGAACTGTGGCATGGAAAGCCAGCTTCAATAAAACATTTCAAAATCTTTGGTAGCAAGTGTTACATAAAGAATAATGATGAAAATCTTGGAAAATTTAATGCAAGAGTAGATGAAGGAATATTTCTAGGATATGCATTCAAAAGCAAAGGGTACATGTGCTACAACAAGACTCTTCGGAAAATAGTAGAAAGCATTGATGTGAGATTTGATGAAGAACTTCCAAACAATACAAGAGATACTGACTGCTGCAGTCCATCAGATAACCATGAAGAAGAAGACTAGAATGATGATGAAACAAGCAAGACTACAGAAGATGAAGGGCTGAGCTCGAAAGCCCCCTCAAGATACACTCAGAAGAATCATCCCGAAGATCAAATCATAGGAGATAAGAAAGCAGGGGTCTAGACAAGAAGGCAGCTAACATAACAAACTGAAGAGGTATACATACCCATGTTGTCAAAAATAGAGCCAAAGAAATTTGAAGAAGCAAACAAGGACAAGTCTTGGGTAAAAGCAATGAATGAGGAATTGGACCAAATTGAAAAGAACAATACCTGGGAACTAGTTCCTAGACCAATTGAGAAAAATATCATTGGTTCAAAATGGGTATTCAAAAACAAAATGAATGAGCAAGGACAAGTAATCAGGAATAAAGCCAGACTGGTCTGCAAAGGATATTCACAAGTCGAAGGACTCGATTACGATGAAACATTTTCCCCTGTAGCCAGAATGGAAGCCATCAGAATTTTTCTGGCCTTTTCTTGCTACCAAAACTTCAAGGTATATCAAATGGATGTAAAATCTGCATTTCTAAATGGAGACTTAGAAGAAGAAGTCTACATGGAACAACCAGAAGGCTTCTCATTAACAGACAAAGAAGACTATGTATGCAGACTGAAGAAGGCTCTTTATGGACTGAAACAAGCTCCTCGTGCTTGGTACTCAAGACTAGATAAATATTTGCAAAAACAAGGCTTTAAGAGAGGTGGAGTAGACAGCAATCTATACATAAAATCCCATGAAAATGAACTCCTGATTGTTGTAGTATATGTCGATGACATTATGTTTGGAAGCAACAGAGATGAACTTGCAAAAGGGTTTGCTGAGGAGATGAAATCAGAGTTTGAGATGTCCATGATTGGAGAACTCAGCTTCTACTTAGGACTTCAAATTCAGCAAAAGAACACAGGCACATTCATCTCACAGGAAAAATACTTAAAAGAAATGTTGAAAAAGTTCAAAATGGAGGACTGCAAACCTGTGTCAACTCCCATGATCACGGGATGCAAGTTGTGTGCTGATGATGGGTCTGCTGATATAGATCAAAAACTCTACAGATCCATGATAGGAAGTCTGTTGTATTTGACTGCATCAAGACCAGACATCATGCTAGCAGTAGGACTAGTGGCTAGATATCAAGCAACTCCTAAACAAAACCATCTTCTGGCAGTAAAAAGAATATTCAGATATCTACAAGGAACAACACAATATGGACTTTGGTATCCTAAAGGCAAAAGCTTCACCTTGACAGCATACACAGATGCAGATTGGGCCAGCTGTGTGGATGACAGGAAAAGCACAAGTGGAGGTGCTTTCTATCTAGGAGAAAGTCTGGTGGCATGGTTAAGCAAGAAACAAACATCTATCTCTCTGTCTACAACAGAAGCAAAATATATAGCAGCAACAACATGTTGTACACAAGTCATGTGGATGAAGCAGACTCTTCAAGACATGAAGGTAAGCATTAATGAACCTATCTCAATTAAATGTGATAATACAAGTGCTATAAGTATATCTAAAAATCTCGTGCTTCACACAAAAACTAAACATATCCCAATCAAGTATCATTTCCTCTAAGAACAAGTGGCTCAGAAGATAGTAAAACTGGAGTATGTACCAACAAAAGAACAGACAGCAGATATATTTACCAAACCACTTGCTAGAGAGCCATTTGAATATTTGAGAGATAGACTAGGGGTAGTATCTGTAGATGCTACTCTCTAATATGAAGAGAAAGCAAAGTTTTAGGGGGAGAACAGAAACGAAAATATCATTCTCAAGGAAAGATCAACCAGCAAGGGAAACATGAAAACAGGTCCTCAGGATCAAAGGGATTATGGCAATAATACAGTCAGAATAAAAGAATCAATAAAAATGAAAAAGGGTCAGTGGTGCAGAAGAAGAATGGTGAAACCGACATGAACAAAACACGGAAGAATAGTGAACCCAGCGTGTATCAAATCCAAAGTTTGGAGCAGCAGCGTACGAAGCCAGGAAATTGAACCAGGAAATGCATGAAATGTTGAAAAAGGATAAAAACACAGCATCAGAGAATAGAAGCTTCACCAAAAAATTTGAACCCCTTGCCATTGATGTCAAAGGGGGAGGAAGAGCAAGCAACAGCAGGAAGAGCAGGCAAACAGAGAAAGTGTATTGCCATCAATGCCAAAGGGGGATACTGTTGGAAATATTGTCATTGACATAAATAGAGGCAGAGGCAGAGGCAGATCCGTTGTCACAGCAGTAGAGGCAGAGGTCGAGCAACAGATGCAGTAGAGGCAGAGGTAGAGCCAAAGCCATTATCACAAGCAGAGGCAGAGCAGAATATTCTGGGAATCGCTTAACCCAAGCGGCAAGTATATATATATATATATATATATACAAACCTTATTCCGAGAATCATTACCCCAGGCAGAAGGATACATAAACAATATTCCGGGAATCGTAACCCAAGCGGCAAGTATATAAATACAAACAAATTCCGGGAATCTTAACCCAAGCGGAAAGTATATATATATATATTAAAATATATGGAGCGCTTTATTAACATAACCAAAGAACCATAAGGTGGGACCCTTTTCAATCGCATCGGAAAGAAACAGACCATCGGAACATATATTAAAATACTTGCGATTGTGATTGAAGCCTGGACCCGATGGGCTTATAAACTATGATTAAAAAATGTTTGAGTTCCAGTTCCAATCGCATCGGCAAAATGCAGTGAACAGTGGTCAATCGCATCGGAAATAAACAGACCGTCAAAGCATATATTAAAAGACTTGTGATTGTGATTGAAGCCCGGACCCGATGGGCTTATAAACTATGATTAACAAATGTTTGAGTTCCAGTTCCAATCGCATCGGCAAAATGCAGTGACTAGTGGTCAATCGCATCGGAAAGAAACAGACAGTCGGAACATATATTAAAAGACTTGCGATTGCGATTGAAGCCCGGACCCGATGGGCTTATAAAATATGATTAATAAGTATTTGAGTTCCAATCGCATCAGCAAAGAACAATGAACAGTGATCAATCGCATCGGAGCAAGGCAGCTTGCGATTGCGATCAATCGCAATCGAAAATCACTGGAGGAGTAGCATATTGCATCAGAAAGCGTGGCAAGTGGGCCCAAAAGGGCATTAGTTATGTATTAAACATGATTCTTTAGTGTCAAAGTGGACATGGAAGTTTGTTTGTTAAAACGTTGTATAACTATGCTGAGAGTTGAAATTATGTTATATATATATATATATATATATATATATATATATATATATATAAAGGCGCCGGTATATATATATAACGCGTTGTTGCGATTGTATTAAAAGATGTTGCGTGGTCTGTGAACCCATGGGCCTCGGCTTAAGGTGGAGGGTGATTTGTAATATAAAACGATTGTGATGCATGTATGTTCCGCTTGCGGAACTCCCACATCAACAAGATACTTGCTGCGTGTAAAGGGTTGGAATTTGCCCAGAATTACAGTCAGCAGTTACACATATTTACAAAATGCATTGATATAAAAATCTCAGTTACATGTATGCAGAAGTTACACCACAACAGAGGACAGAAAAGCAAATGGAGCTGAAAAGAGATAAAACACAGTCACAGAAAAGACAGACACATTCAAAGAAAAGACAAATGCACAGCGAACCAAAAGACTAAATGAGTTGAGCTAAAGTTTTCATTATATGTGAATGTAAATATTGTAATTGAATTTTTTATTGTTTGTGATGCATTGGAAAGTCTCCGGAAGTAAACAAAATCCCACTGTTAGATTAAAATAAGCACCTACAGTTACATTTTTCTGAGTGAGCTGGAAAAGAAATGAGAAGGCAGAAGGCAAAGAAGCATGGCTGTCCATTCCAAATTCATTGAGGAATGCTAACAGTCACAAGAAAATCCTTATAAATAATATCATCTTGATATGCAAAAAGAGGTTAGAGAGAGTAAATCTAGAGAAGGCAGAATATAGAAGTGTGAGGCAGAGAAGTTTAAGAAAAGAAGAGCAGAAAGAAAAGCTACAGAATAGAGTTCATATCTGAGGTAAATCAACGAACATACAGTTTGATAAATTGAGGAAGTTGGAGCTTCCCTATCAAGTTGCAGCTTGATAGCTGTCAGTTATAGCTGACTGAGGTTGGACCCTCCTGTAGGTTGGTGCCTGCAGAAAATTGAAGGGAGTTGGTGCTTCCTTGCAAGTTGTAGCTTGCAGAATTGAGGTAGGAGCCTCCTGTAGGTTGGTGCCTGCAGAAAAACAGCGGTGAGAGGGAGTTGGAGCTTGCCTTTGCATCACAACAATAATAAGATGTGGTTTTCTCCCTTTATGGGTTTCCACTTACATCTGCTGTCTCTATGTGTGTTTCTTATGTGTTGATGTGATTCTTTCAATCTGCTTAATTGTTTGCTACTCTCAACATAAGTATGGTGTCACATTAATTTAATATTAGCTGCAACATTTTAAGACTGTTCACATAGTAAGTTGTAAATAAGTTTGGTGAAAATTCAAAAGGCCCCCCCCTCAGTTTAATTAAAGATTCAACAAGAAGATGAATTACATGCACAAAAAATAAAGTAATGTTTTGGTTTCCTCGAAATATATATATGGGTAATGTTGGTATAACCTTTGGAGAATAAGACATATATTTATATGCTTTATTCCATTAGTTTTATGGAAAAGAAACCATGTTTGTGCATGCCTATTATGTTATATTTCCTCGAAAAGGAAACATGTGTTTTCATGCTCTAATGTGTCAAAAATTCTTTTGGCAAATTATTTTGTAACTATATGCAATTGTATGCATAGGGACAACATTCATTGTGTTAGCTTTCTTATATTTGAATGCACCAAAAGAAATAGCTGAAGGGCTAGTGGGCTGGTTCTTTTGTTAATGTTTAAGTAATTCGAATACACATTGTGTCAGTTTCCATTAAAGGAATTCGGACACTTGTAGTGATTTTTCTTGTACGAATGTGAGGGTGTGCGAGAAGTGTCATAATAAGGTGGGGACTATTTTGACATGATTGATAATTACTTTCTTACACTAAGGTAGTGATGTTAGAAGAAATCATGTTCTGATATTGTATTCACATCTCATGTATGCACATGAATAAGTGTTAAAGGATCACTTAAAGTTTGATTATTGATTGATTGATGCTTTATCTAATCATGTTATTAAATTTTGTTGATGACATCAATGACCGGAAACCATGGTGACTTGTGAAAATGATAAATTATGTTTAACATGGTGGCAGGGAAATAATTGATGGTCCATCGAGATGAGTGCGAGTTGCAGGATGGTTTGTTGATGGAACAACAAGGCCACAAAGATATAAAGATTGAATATTGTGGGCAAATGCTATCATAATGATTGTAATGGATTTAAGCTATATAATTTGTATTTAAATGACATTCCTTGTAATATTTTAACACAATGGTTAAGATATGGACTACTTTATTAGCCATTGAGAGAGAGGTGAACACCTTCAGGAGATTTTAATAATAAAATACATTTGTTGGTTTTCACCCTGGGGTTTCCAGGATATATTACTGTTCTAATATGTGATTGCTTATTGTGTTAGTTTAATGATGTATATTCCTTGTATGATGTGATGTTTATATTGTCAAAACATGTGCTTCATTAATTTGGTTAAAGGAATCATAAAATAAATGCAAGGTCACATCATACAGTTTATGTTAATAGACTACAAAAATGGTTGCTGGTAATTTGTATAAAAAATTTCTAACTCGTTGCATTTCTATGTGAGGATATCGGGTATGTTACAACGCAGTGAAAATCGAAGACATGACAAGGAATTGTTACGGTGCCCTTCTGCTCAAACCCGTATTCCTCTTCAGCTTCATTGAGGAGTTTCTGGAACAGAGGATGGTTTACATGAACAGTCGGTATTACAAATCGCTGCTGTTCTTCTCCTTCACTGCCCAAGTAAACGGTCACACATCCCTTGGGAACGTCCTTGTGAAAATATTGCGCCTTTTCCTTTGAGTTGCTGTGTCTGAGCAGTACGTCGTGATGGTGCATGTTGTTTCCCATGTGCACTGCACTGCACTGCACCGCACCGCCTCAATCGTTTGTAACGGAAACCGGCAGGTATATCCTTGCAAAAATGGCACAGAAGATTTACTAATCCCAATGCGAAAAATATATTGACACCCCCAATTCAATTTGGGAAGCGACTGAGTAGCCAGCTCTGAAAATTATTGTCCATAACTTAAACTGGATGGGGATCAGACAGACTTTGCACAGAGATTTAGGACGTTTGGAGATTAAAATCAGAGGAGAGCAAAGCTGGAACGAAGGCGGGGAAGCCTGCGTTCCCGTCGCAATTTTTAGGGCGTAGGAGGAAGACGAAATGTTTTTAATGTGGTCCATAGAAAGGCTTTTAATAAATACAAAGGGCGGTTGAAAGGAATCGAGACGATCCTGCGTACTATTTCAAAGTTTGATGGGCAATATTCATTTTTATCGGCCACATCTTCCACATTCCCTAAAGCTAGTGGTCACATCAAAACCACGAAGGGAAGCGTTTGACTTGAGTGGCATCATCGGGGATATGTGTAGTGAGACATTGATGCCTTGGGCGTGTCACACGTTAAAATATGTATACTTTGGGGCTTGCTTGCATGGTTACCAAAATATATTCCATTTCCACGGCCAAGAGCGTCACGTGACTGTTCAGATCGATTTTAAAGGTTTGTGTTTTGTTTTGAGGTCCATTCCTCGTGGATCTTTGAATCCAACGGTTCCACGTAGAGAGCGGAAATCCACACACTCGGTAGATGGCATCTTCATACTGGAATTTTACAACATTTATTCCGTGCCATTCTAAAATTTCTTGGATAACGTGTAGGTCATTAACTACTTTATTTTTCATCTCTAACCCCTGGAAACACAATATGAAATTAATGCACCTGTGGAATTTTATCTCCCAGCAATGTGGCCATGGAATTTGATCTCAAATGGGCATAATCTTTCAAGCATATTCATGCTAACAATCTCTGAATA
Source organism: Pinus albicaulis (assembly GCA_034641835.2). Classification (NCBI taxonomy): domain Eukaryota; kingdom Viridiplantae; phylum Streptophyta; class Pinopsida; order Pinales; family Pinaceae; genus Pinus; species Pinus albicaulis. Next base: position 89,779,483 of record MU968411.1, read on the forward strand.
TTACACACTTCACGTTTTGTTTGTCACTGTGGGGCTTCGTGTTTATTTTTTATTTTTCTACATTGTGATTAATTCACACTTTGCAATCTTTATTCTAGTCTATTAAACAGTTTCTGGATCTTTATTACATTTTTACAACTTACCCATGAGTTCTAACCTCCTCTATGACTATTTTATTTATTATTCATAGATTTAGCTATTCCAACTCTTCATCTTCTTGGTTTATTGCCTCCTTGTGTAATTACTTTAATGGCTTCTTCAAATTACATGTTTGTTCTCACATTTTATTCCTCAACTATTCTCCTACCTACTTTGTCCACAGGGCTTCTTCTTATTCGTTCAGGTAATTCTTAGTCTACATCTTTCCTCACATGTTTCCCTTTAGTTTCTACTTACTCCATACCTACATTATAATTTGTGGATCCTTAATTCTCATCATTCATTAAAATTTCCTCATGAAATGAATTGTTGATCATGCATTTACTATTGCTTGTGATCTCAATCCTCATTTTTCAATCCTTTGCACTTAACAAAGTTCAATCTATACGAGGTTTCAAAAATTGATATCTATTGTGAACATGAGATACATGTTGGGTCATATGTCTCTGTGATATTGGTTTTCAGATCCAACAATTCTTAACCTCATTCTCATATGCTATGCCACAAATCTCAATAATCAACCTTCTCTCATCTAATAATCTTCAAGATTTTATATTGGAGTATTGGTAGGATCTTAAAAATAACCTCAATATTCCTTTTCAATTGTGAATCTATGATCAATCAAGTAGCTCTTATGAAATTTCTTTTGTGTTTTTCTAACATCACATTGTTGTCAACTTGTCTTCAAGCTTTGTCCATAATCTTCCCATGTTTCCTTTTAAAAATTAACTCATTCTCTAGTGTTGCCTAAGTTATTTCCTTGATATATCATAACCTTCAAGTTCACATGTACTCATAGAATCCTTGTCACTTTCTAGCTTCCCCATTCTGTCAAATTATTATGGGACTTTGACACCCAAATCTTCCCATAATTGGCCTCATGACAACCTTTGCAATCTTCACCTTTTCCACACATTACTTGATGATCTAATTCCTTTCATTGATCACATATTTGGAATACTTCTTAGCTATAGAAGAAAACTGATATATCAGTTTTCCTTCCTTTCCTATTGTTGATCACATCTTTGGGACATTTGTCATCTCTACAAGACAAGTCCTATATCATTATATTTTCCTTTCTCCATATGTCCTACATTCATGCATTTTCCTTCTTGGTGCCCTTTCATGTGTTCGATGGTTTCTCTATAAGTAATGGTGGACGATCTTATTTCATGCTCCCCTTGCTTAAAATATGAAGTTTCTCCTTGCATTGTATGTGTTTTTCGGGGAATAAAGAAATGCACAATCATTCTCATTTTGTTGATTATATCACCTTCAACATCTCAACTTTCGAATCTGCATTACTTTCCTACACATTTTTTATTTTCATCTTCATGTTTACAATCTATTTATCTATGTTTCTACTACACTTTGTTACTTCTATTATCAACCATTTAGAATGAACTTAAGACTATAACTTTTGACTTAGGTCAACATATTTTCCTATATGTTTACTGTAAGTCTAGTGTTTCTCGTTCTAATATGGTCAAACAATCAAGAAATTTCACACATTTTGTGTTAGGGTACCTATACTAACCCACTTAAGTAAATAAGGGCTCTCATAAACCAATTTGGTTTCTAGTTGGGTCATCATCTTAAAATTAGATTATTATTATTTTTATTATTATTCATGTCATATCCATTAAATAAGGTTTATTTAGTAGTATAATGTAAATGTAGCAATTGTAAGAAGGCTTACTGAAGTATTCTGATTATTAGAAACTTCTTTCACTATAAAGTTTCGACAAGGTTAAATATAAATTATTTAATGAATTAAAAGGAAAGTAATGAGATGTCTAGTGAAGTTCATTGTAGATGGAGCTCTACTCATCTAGAGGTCCCCCTTTCTTGTGGCAAGAGAATATTTCTTTCATCAATGAAGATATTATTATCTATGGTATTTGAGATCTTTCATATTTCCTATTACTATTTGGTTTTTTTTAATTTTTTATCTAAATCTTACACTATTCTATCATTTATACTCTAAATCTTCTATTTTGCTAATAGTGAACATGATGAGTGGTATCAATGTACTTGTTTGAGATGATAATTTAAGATATATATTTTAAGTTAGAGACGTATTATGACACATATAAATAACACAATGGTTTGTAACTTAGTGGGTAAGTTATTATTGCAAAAGAATACACTAAATAAAGAAAGGTTGTTTCATTTGGTTGGACACCTGATAACCGATTTTGTTATTTCCTTCAGTAGTACCTCATCAAATAACACCTACACATGGGATTTCACTTCCATTTACCCTTAGATACATCAAAACTCCCCTAGTTTACCGAAAACTAGCATTAGATATGTCAATTGACCATCGCATTGCTATAATGCACCCAAATCAACACTAAGGAAGTCACTCTCTAGTACCTAGGTAATGAGATAGTATGGCTACAGATATGATTAAGCCTCCTTGGTGTTTTGAGAGATTGGTTTGAGATATATTATTGGATCATGTATTTATTTCAAAGAGCTCTAACACCTACCACTCTCCTTTCCTCAGAACTATAGAAACCATTTCTTTTATTGTTAGTTTATGAAATTCCTACATAAATTATAGAAATGAGAATATGTAAATTTCCTAGTGTAGTAATATTTAAGAATAAATATCACTTCACTTGGAACAATAGAGAATAGGTAAAATGTATAGGTCTTATCCACATCCTTATTAGATACTTATCTCAATGGAATATTTGTGCCAATATGACCACCATAGTACCCATAGAAAAATGAATTCTAGAAATAGGACCTACTCCTCAAGTGCACTATTTTTCCTATAAAATGGGATCTAACTACTAGGAAATAATATCCTATCCTCAAAGGAAATCTTGTTCCGACAAAGTAGGATCTAGCTCCTATAAAATAACATATATTCCTCCAATAGAGGAAAGAGGCATTTTTATCCCTAACAAAGTGGAATTTTCCGGCGATAATCACTAAAATGAAGGGATGAAGCTCAAGTACACAATATCAAAGATATAGCTATGCATGTGGGGGAAAATGAGTATACATGTGAGGGAAAATGATTCATATATGCCAACACCCCCTCTTAAGCCCAACATAAATGAGTGTAATGCATGAACTTTTTTTCTCGTATGAATATGAAACCTTGTTAATGATAATACCAAAAACTATTCTGACAAGGTTAGGAAAGAGAGGAACCGATAGGAATAACTCCCCCCACAAAAACAAAATAATGTAGAATACATTCATTTTCCTACTCTAATGTAGATGCATCTTTCACTCTGAAATGAAATCATAACTTTATAAACTTATTTTCAGTGAAGGATATGGGAAATATGTCTACAATATATTCTGTAGATAGATGTTATTTCAGATGAATGAGTGGACCATGAATCTTCTGTAGACACAATGCATGTGAATCTCAATCTAATTTTTCCTCTACTACTAGAATGGATCTCTAGAAATATAGATCATACTATGCTTTCCGCATAATCTAGCTACATGATGGTGATACTAAATACCAAACTGATTGATAATATGTTGCAACCAAATGGCTCTATTGTTACATTCATGACACTATATAATCTTCCTCTACAGTTGATACAGAAATGGTTGATAGCTTCTTACTCGACCAATAAATGGGAGTTGAGCCAAAACCAAATACATAATTAAAAGTGGAATTTTTCGTATGTTCCATTCACTAGCTATTGAGTCTCAAATCTGCATCTTTCTTATACATCTTCCTAGACCTTTTTCATTCACCTGAACCTTCCAAGTTGTCAATATCATTGTATATTAATTGCAAAAGAGCATCTAAAATGGTTTTTAACTATATTTTTGTGTCTGTTGTTTGATTTAGATTTTTGCTCATCTAGCTGCGGAATCTTGCCATTTTCCGCAGCTGCTGCAACTTTCCGCAGCCATTTTGTGAAAGTCTATGTTGCAGGTGTCTTCAGGTAAAACGAGCCACGTGGGCAAGTCATAAATGATGTGGACATGGATTGTGTCCTATTGGCTCGAGCAAATTCACTTAAGGAGGCTGTGGTCAAAGGTGGCCAAGTGGAAGTCAACCGTAGAGTCCCACGGTGACAGGACTCTGTTTCTCATCACGTGAGGATTTGCATGACCGTTTCTAACTTACGGGAGACACATCAACACCTGTACACGGCTCCATAAGCCGAATCCAACATCCACTCCTCATAGATTTACTCCTCACTGCGGCCATGATGCTGGATCCTTGGACGTGATGATTTACGTGTCTCCATCAGCACAAACTTTAGGGAATTAGTTATATTACCTTTGTTATAAATAACGCATTTGCATACGCATATTAGATTAGCCTCCAGATAGCTCTGTAATGTAATTACGTTGCCACTGTGCCATAATATAACCTCTCTGTTATGACTGCATTTTAATATATAAGAAGACTCTGTTTCCAAGCGTAATTCGCATTTGAAGGCTGTTGCCAAGGCTGGTGCAGAGGGCCCCTGCACACGCTGAGGTTTTGTGCATTATTGTATAGTTCTTTTTTTATTTCTTTAAGCTCATTGTGCCATAAGTCATTCATGTGTTTATACATTACATCTTTCATGGTATTTATGCTTCATCTCTGTTTATAATCTTTCATGCTTTACATCTTACTTCTGTCCATAATCTTTCATATTTTATGTTGTTGTTAACTGATCAGTGTTCCTGTTTCAGATTACAAATAGGCAGCCCGAGCATTTGGATAACCTTTTGACTAATGACATGGAATTAATATTGTTCTGCTGCTAATTTGCTTTTCTTAGTTTCTGTTTAATTTCAGTACTGCTTTGTTTATTTCAGTCTTGCTCATTTGCTTCAGTAGTTAGATTTAGATATATTAAATTGCTCATGACATCTTTAGTTACCTCCGAAAGCCATAGCTGGACTAATGGCGAGGGATTGAATTATGAAAGTGTAGTTTAATATTAGTTTACTTTCTGCAAGTTAGAAATATTAAATTTCTCATGACATCTTCAGTTACCTCCGAAAGCCATAGCTGGACTAATGGTGAGGGATTGAATTATGAATGTGTAGTTTGATATTAGTTTACTTTCTGCAAGTTAGATATCAGGTTACTCAAGTTGTTTATGGTTACCTCCGAAAACCATAGCTGGACTAATGGTGAGGGATCAGAAGATAAGTTGATGTAATTTGATTTAGATTTACTTTGTTGCAACTTTTGGATTTCTTTAAGCATAGTTTCTTTTGTGTTTGAACAGCAGCAAGAATAATGAGTTTCATGATCAGTAGTTCATTGTTTGTTTGACTAGAGTAGTGATGTAATTTCATTTTCTTTGAAGAATTAATTTTGTCATTGTGTGTTTTTAAAATTCTTTTGAAGTTTGGAAAATCATTAGAAAGACATTGTTGTCTTGAATATTTGTCTCCATACTTGTTTTTCAGAATTTCATAAAAAAATCCAAAAACGACCAAAAAGTAAGAGATAGGTTATCTTGCACATATAGTGCGCCACACTTCATCAGCTTACGAATCCCGGATTTATAAATTAATGTAGCAATTTAGGACACACTAAATTGACCAAACATTTTGGCGCCGTTGCCGGGGAAGTGTAACTAGGTAGCCAATTTCTTAAAAAAAAAAACAAAATAATAAAAGAAGGGAAAAATTGATAATTTCTTGAAGTATGCTCTCCTCTTGCACCTAGTGTGATCTGGAGGATCAGAAAAGAGAATTATTGGTTTAGTAATTTCTTAAGTATGCTCTCTTCTTGCACCTAGTGTGACCTGGAAGATCAGAAAGAGAATTATTATCCCTACTTACCAAAAAAAAAAAAAAAAAAATGACATGCATAGAGCAAGAGATTCTAGGGGAAGGTTTATAGCTGAAGCCAAGAGTTCGATTTTCACAACTCCATCTTCTTCAAGGCATAGACAAGAATCACCACCATCTACCTCTAGCCTTAAGATTTTTGGAATTCAAGGAGCAGCTGAATTAGAGGATTCTCCTATACCACCTACTAAATCTCATTTAGAAAAGGAAGAGACTCCCTCTCATCCTCCCTTGATAGAAGAACTAGAGGAATTTAAGGACTCTAAAGAAACTATCATGGCAGAGGAAATAATAGATGGATTTAGAGGTAGAGGTAGAGGAGGAGGAAACAATGGAGACAACAATGGTGAAGGTAATAATGGAAGAAATAGGGAAGGGGACAACTTGTTTGGATTCCCTATAGTTGATGAGGAAACTCATACAACAATGAAAAATATCTCACCATCTGTCCTCCCCAACTTTTATGGATTGCGAAGTGAGGATCCTGAAACATTTTTGTTTGAGTTTGAAGTCGTGTGCCGAACCTATGACTATATGGAAGACTCTCAAAAACTCAAATTGTTTCCTTCAACATTGAAGGGAGCTGCTTTGAAATGGTTCATGGGATTAGCCAATCAATCTATTAGGACTTGGAATGATATCAAACAAACATTTTTGGATAGATACTTGGACTATTTTATGCCTACCAATCACAAGGATGAGGTATTCAAAATGATGCAAAAAGAAGATGAAAATTTGGAAGACTTACTTGAAAGATTTCAATACAACTTGAAAAGAGCAAAGATGAGCAACTTAGATGATGAAACCTTGAAATCCCTCATATTAAAATCCATTAGATATGAATGGATAGATATTTTAAACATGATGGGGAAAGGAGACATTTCTCAACTTCCACTTCGTGACATAACAGAACTATGTGTCCATCTCTCAAGAGGAAAATCTAAAACAGGAAAAGGGCCTAGGGATCCTTCTCTTATCATGGCTAACAAATCTGCAACTGGATCAGTAAGTAGGGCAGAGATTGGTAATATGCTTGATGAATTCAAAACTGATATCTTAGGGAGCCTTAGTGAACAACTAGACACCCTTAAAATCCAAAACAAGCAGAAAGCAGAAACAGATGCTTTAGCCATCTTTTGTTCGAAATGTAGGAAGAAACATGCTTTAAGGGAATGTCCCTTGGATGCAAAAGTTGTAGAAACATGTATGATTTGCTCAGAGAATCATGAGATCAAGGATTGTCCTTCAATTCCTGGACTCAAAGCTGTCTTTCAAGAAGACCCAAATTCGGTAGAATCTCTCTGTTTTGTTGCAAGAAGACCTTGGCAGGGACAACAAACTCAAGGGTTTAACAACCCTATGAATCTTCAAACCCCACCAAATTGGAATCCTTGGCAAGAACCTTGGCTCCAACATCAAAATCCATATCGGCCATGGGTACAAGGGATGCAAAATCCTTATGGGAGATTTGCTCAATTTTATCAATATCCTCCATCTTTTCAAAATCAACAAGCTCCACAACTTCCAAACCCAAATCCACAACTTTCATTGCCATTTCCACAACAGCAACCTTCTCAACAAAATCCAAATCCTCAACTCATGCTCCCATACCAACAAAAGACAAATCAACTTCCAGCTCAGCCATTGCCAAATCCTAACAATAAAAATCCTCAGAATACTTACATGATAGAAGGACAACAATTTTATACCTATATGATTGTTCCTCTCAATGATGTACAACTCAGATCTGGTAGAGTTTTAGAAAAACCTTCTATAGATGACTTAGAGAAGGATACCTCTGAGGAGGACTCTCTTGAAGCCAATAAGGGTTCTGAAGAAGTATCTCTTCAAAACTCAAATATTTAAAAAGAGAAAGAAAAGTTAACACCCACAACTCCTATAGTTGAGCAGCCTGCATCTTCATCTACACCTCCTGTTCCTGAAAGACTACAAATTGACAAGGGGGTGGAAAAACAAATCTTGTTTCCTAACTATGATTTTCTAGATGAATTGAAGAATGTTTGTATCAAGATTCCCTTGCTACAAGCCATTCGAGAGATTCCTATTCTAGCAAAAACAATAAAGGAGTTGAGTTTCAAAAGACCAGGAAGGAAACTAAAAGACACAAGAAGAATCCACCTGGTAGGAAAAATTGCGGATATTATGATGGGAAAAATTACCATGCAGAAGTATGTAGATCCAGGAAGTCCAATTGTCAAGACACATATAAATGGGATAGAAATTCCAAACACATTGATTGACTTAGGGCCTGCTATCAACATTATGAGTAGACAGACTATGGACCAGCTAAAACTTCCTAACCTTCTTTTTACACCTACTTTACTGCAACTTGCAGATCGATCAATTATTAAACCAGATGGTGTATTAGAATATATTTCAGTCTCCTTAGATTCTTGGGAATATCCGGTAGATTTTATGATTTTGACTCCCAAGAGTAATCTAGGAGGGCACCCACTTCTCTTAGGAAGACTTTGGCTAGCCACAACTGATGCTTTTATTAGTTGTAGATATGGGGATATGTACATTTCTAATGGTAATTCGACAAAGAAATTCAATTTGTATCCTCCAGCAAAAGCAATTACAGAAGTAGGAGACAATGAATGGGTCGATGATGAGGACATTATACAACCTGTCTTTACCATTTCGGAAATTAGTGAGGATAGTCAAATTATGAATACATTAGAAAATTTTGAGACATCTTCAGAATATGACCCCACACAATTTCAGTTGGAATCTGACATAGAATATTTATCATCAAGACAAATGTCTCTTTACTCTAGGGAAGAGTTTGGTAGTTCTACCATTGAGATTTTTCTAGGAAAAACATTGAATATCAACAAACATTTGGAAAAGTCACAACAAAAGAACTAATCAAAATCTTGCAAAAACATTCTACTACATTTGCATGGGAGTATACTGACATGAAAGGTATTGATCATACGACTTGCATCCATCATATCTATATTGAGGAAAACAGTAGACCAATCAGACAACCTCAAAGAAGGATGAATCCAAATCTTAGGGAGATAGTGAAAGAAGAGCTCCAAAAACTTCTCAATGTAAACTTCATTTATCCAATTTCGGATAGCCGATGGGTTTCTCCTTTGGTTATAGTACCTAAAAAGAATGGTAAATGGAGGGTATGCATTGATTACAGGGAATTGAACAAAGCAACTTTGAAGGATCACTTTCCTTTGCCTTTTATCGATTAGGTATTAGATACATTAGCAGGTAAAAAGTACTTTTCATTTTTGGATGGTTTTAGTGGCTATAATCAAATTCAGGTAGCACCTGAAGATCAAGATAAGACCACATTTACTTGTCCATAGGGAACTTTTGCCTACCGAGTGCTTCCTTTTGGGTTGTGTAATGCACCAGAAACATTCCAAAGAGCAGTACTAGGAATTTTTTCTGATCTAATCCATGATTGTGTAGAGGTTTATATGGATGATTTTACAGTTTATGGTAATTCATTTGAAGAGGCATTAGAAAATTTTGAAAAATTTCTTATAAGATGTAAAGAAACAAACCTTTCATTAAGTCATGAAAAATGCTTTATGATGTTTACTGAAGGGATTGTTTTAGGACATCATATTTCAGGAGATGGGATTAAGGTTGATAGATCAAAATTTGAAGTCATCTCCAAGTTACCTATTCCAAATTGTCAAAGAGATGTTAGAAGTTTTCTAGGATTTACTGGTTACTATAGAAGATTTATAGAAAACTTCACTAAAATAGCATTTCCACTATTCAAATTGCTTACAAAAGACTGTGAATTTAAATGGGATCCTGATTGTCAATCAGCCTTTGAAACTTTGAAAACAAGAATATCTGAAGCACCTATCTTGAGAGGACCAAATTGGAAACTCCCTTTCCATATTTCTACGGATGCTTCAGATACAACTCTAGGAGTTGTGTTGGGTCAAAAAGATTTAGTTCCTTATGCCATTTATTACACCAGTAAAAATTTGACTCCCACAGAGTTGAACTATACTGTGACTGAAAAAGAGTTTTTAGCTGTTGTTCATGCAATTAATAAGTTTAGACATTACATAACGGGCTATGAAACTTTTATTCATACTGACCATTCTGCAATTAGATATTTAATGAACAAACCTGTTACTAATGGCAGAGTGACAAGATGGCTTTTACTTTTGCAAGAATTCAATATTACTGTGTTGGATAGACCCGGAAAACAGAATACAGTAGCTGATTTCTTGTCTAGGATTCAGAATACTAAAGAAGATTCTCCTGTAGAAGATAAGTTTCCTGATGAATACTTGTTTTCAGTAACTATTAAGACCCCTTGGTATGCAGATATTGCTAACTATTTGGTTACAGGGAAACTACCTTCACATTTATTTCCAAGTGAAAAACGAAAAATTATTCAGGAGAGTTCAAAATATTCATGGATTTCTAACGAATTGTTTAAAACGGGGCCAGATCTTGTGATCAGAAGATGTGTTAGGGAAGATGAAATGCCTGATATTCTTAAGGCATGTCATGATGAACCATGCGGCGGACACTTTGCAGACAAAAGGACGGCCTATAAAATCCTCTCTTTAGGATATTATTGGCCTTCCCTCTTCAAAGATGCAAAAGAATATGTCAAAAGGTGTGACAACTGCCAAAGAGTAGGGAAACCTACCCTTTCAAATGAAATGCCATTGCAAACACAGGTACTCATTGAACCCTTTGAAAAATGGGCTTTAGATTTCATTGGACCTATTAATCCACCATCTAAGAAAAATAAGTATATATTGGTTTGTACTGATTATGTTACTAAATGGGTAGAAGCCAAAGCATTAGTATCTGCTACTGAAAATTCAGTTGTTCATTTTCTTTATGAGGATATTTTTACTTGCTTTGGTGTTCCAAGAGAAATTGTGACAGATCAAGGAAGCCAATTCACATCCAACTTGGTGGAGAAGTTGATGGAAGAATACAAAATCAAGCACGGAAGATCTACTCCTTACCATCCGCAAGCAAATGGTCAAGTGGAGTCTACAAACAAAGTTCTTGAAAGTATCATCACCAAAACTGTTCATCTACATAGAAGAGATTGGGCAGAAAGGCTTCCTGAAGCCTTGTGGGCCTACAGAACTACATGGAGAAATACAACGGGACATTCTCCCTATGAACTTGTTTATGGGAAAGAAGTCTTGCTCCCCATTGAGTTCCAATTCAAGACCTTCAAGATAGCAGTTCAGTTGGGGATGGACTTATCAGAAGCCCAAAAGCATAGAATGGAGCAATTAAATGAGCTAGATGAGATCAGACAAGAAGCAATTTTAAGAACTGATCTAGTTCAATATCAAAGAGCTAAATGGCATGACAAGTACATCAAAGAGAAAAAGTTTCAAGAAGGAGATTGGGCATTGTTATTTGATTCCAAGTTTAAAGATTTTCAAGGAAAATTTCAGACTCATTGGCTTGGGCCATATGAGATTGACAAGATCTTTAGCAATGGAGCGGTAAGAATCAAGACCATTGATGAGTTTCAAACTCCTCTTATTGTGAATGGCCACAGATTGAAAGTTTATCATAAGCCACTCTCCAAAGAGGAATTTGTCAAAATGTTTCAAGAAAATTCTGCAATCAGGCTGGTACAGAAGAATTCTTCTTCTCCACCAGCCTAGCTTTTGTTCTTTCAATTAAAAAAAAGAAAAAAAAAAAGAAAAAGAAAAAAATATTTTGTATAAGCCTGGAAACCAATCACTGATTGGCAGTCTTATACAGAAAATGTAGGGTGAAAATCAGGAACACCTGACACCCTATATTTTCCAAAAAAAAAAATCTCTCTTTCATTTCACAAATTTTGTGATCACCCATTCCACTTCATTCCACTTCATTTCACTTCATTTCACTCCATTCCACTTCATTTTATCTATTTTATTCTATTTCACCAATAAAATTCTTTTTCATGACCATTTCCATCTATTCATTTGTCATCCATTCATTTTCATTCACCCAAATAATAGTTGTGTCAGTTTCCGCAGCTGACATCTGTTTCCGCAGCTGACTCGAGTTTCCGCAGCCAGAAGCAGATTCCGCAGCTACCACTCTGTTTTCAAAAGAATGTACAGCCAGATGTTATTTCCATAACCATGAAATCAAATGAAGGTGTGAGGACCAATTATGAAGACATGGGGCATTCAAGATATCAATGAGGAGCAACTAATTGAAGACCAAGGAAAAAGGCAAGAATTCCAAGGTATGAGTAAAATTTATTTCAAATAGCATTGAAAACACATTTTTATATAGTTATGAACCATAAGCTCTATTATGTGCAATGATTATATTGACAAACTCCGTAACCCTTTCACGATCTCCATATGATCCTCCCACATTCATTTTCAAACGGTCCCATAATTAAACCTCCGATCTTCACTCAAACTCCGATACTCCACCTGTGACAATGAGACGTAGTTGATTTGACTACGGCTTCTTTCAGCCACATAAAATCCGTAGCCGTTGTTTAAACGTGCTTACATTTATTTTGCAGCCACCAAATTTCAAACACTGCCGGATGTGTTATACTCTTCCTATTGTTCTATTAATCTCACAGCCGTATCTCTGCCGTGCTCACGTAACCCTTCTCTGTTCCACTTCGTTCTCTGTTACGTTACAGTCTGTATATCCATTCTATGATATCTACCTGCAGACATCGTGCTCATTTCCCTTCATTCAGCCATCCTACTTCCATTGAACCACTTCACGCAGGCAAGTTTTTAAAAAGCAGAAAGAAAGATGGGTAAATTGTTGAGAGCAGAACTAGAAGGACCTAAATTCATGGAAGGATATCCGCAAGTCAGGGATATATTGAAGAAGGCAAAGTGGCTACGGTTTATCCAAAAGTTTAGAGGCTACCATAAAGAAGTGACAAAAGCTTTTGCAAGGTTGTTCAATGGCCTGGAGGTAGAGATTGGAGACCTTACGTTCACGGTGAATGAGGTATCTATAGCAACTACCACATAACTTCCTAAAGAGGGTGAACGTTGGTTTAAGAACAAAAGCATTAGTGATGAAGCCTGGAGAATAATATTACGAAACCCAGGTATGGACATAACTATTTTTAAAAGAGGAATTCCTGTTCATGCTTTGAAAGAGGAATGGGCTAATTTGCTGCTAGTTGTTCAAAAATTCATCACCTGTGAAGGCCGTTTTGGGTCCATGTATATGTACCATACCAGATTGCTGATGAATTTTCTAGATAATCAAACTCTCAATCTCCCATATTTTCTATTAAATAGTTTGAAGAAGATGTCTGTTACTATTCAGAAACATTTATGGGATGTAGAACCACATCTATATCACCATGGTCTTGTAAAAAATTTGATTGAAAAACAGTTAAAAGAGAACAAGGATACATGGGAACAATTTTTTATCAGAAATTTCTTTGAAGAACCTCAAGAAATTCCTGAAGGTAGCACATCAAGAAGGAGTAGGAGAAAAATAAAAAATGATGAAACTCAAAGTACTCCTACTACTACAATTGAAAGAACTAGTAGGGAAGAGAGACTGTCAAAAAGGAAGAAGAAAGAAACCAAGGGTAAAAAGCCAATAACATCAAAAGAGAGAAAAAATATTGAGGCTATACATCAAACCCCTTCTTCCGAAGAAGAAGATCATCAAGTGTTATCTGAGAGATTGGTTCATCTTCAAGAACAGTTATCTATAGCCAAGAAGAAAGAGAAAGGAAAACAAAAGAAAAAAGACAGTGGTCCACAGCGTGTGAGAAGAAGTTCCAGGCTTAAGGGGAAGTTGTGGAAAATGCGAATGAAGGGACCTCATTTTATCGATTTGGGAGAAGAAACATCTGAACAATCCCCAGCTGACCATAGTCCATCTCACTCTCAGTCAGTTAGTGAACCTGGTTCATTTCATTCTCAGTCAGACATTGAACATAGTCCATCGCATTATCAGCCAGATGTTGATGTGAGCCCTTCTCAGCCAGATTTTGAAGACAACTCTCCTTCACGGCATTTTGGGGACAGCCCAATAAAAATGACACCTGATATAGACCCCAAGCAGCAAGAACTATATGATTATATAGAATCTTTAGAAAAAGTAGCTATAGGTCCCAGTACTTCGTCCATTCAGCCTCAAATATCACGAAATGATCTAGTCCAATCACTGAAACAGGAAGTCTTTGAGCTAGAGCTTTTAAATAGACACATTAAAAATTAAAATGAGACATTGAAGGAACAAAGAAAATTGGACAAAATCATTCATGATAATACCATGCTACATCTGGGAATATGGCAGAAGAAGAACAAGAAATTGAAAAAGAAATGCCAGAAGTTAAGCAGAGCACTGGTTAATATCAAATTTAGATGCTTAATGAAGAAGCCCAGGATGTTAGCAGCACCAAGGAAGAAGAGGAGAGGATTGTATGTACTGGCTGAAGTGTCAAGGCATATGAACTGAAGAAGGATTATCAAAATTTTGGTTGCATGAGGACATGCAACACCTTCACAGTGGGGGTATGTTGAGTCTCAAATCTGCATCTTTCTTATACATCTTCCTAGACCTTTTTCACTCACCTAAACCTTCCAAGTTGTCAATATCATTGTATATTAATTGCAAAAGAGCATCTAAAATGGTTTTTAACTATATTTTGTGTCTGCTGTTTGATTTAGATTTTTGCTCATTTAGCTGCGGAATCTTGCCACTTTCCGCAGCTGCTGCAACTTTCCGTAGCCATTTTGTGAAAGTCTATGTTGCAGGTGTCTTCAGGTAAAACGAGCCACATGGGCAAGTCAGAAATGATGTGGACATGGATCATGTCCTATTCGCTCGAGAAAATTCACTTAAGGAGGCTGTGGTCAAAGGTGGCCAAGTGGAAGTCAACCGTAGAGTCCCACGGTGACAGGACTCTGTTTCTCATCACGTGAGGATTTGCATGACTGTTTCTAACTTACGGGAGACACATCAACACCTGTACACGGCTCCATAAGCCGAATCCAACATCCACTCCTCATAGATTTACTGCTCACTGCGGCCATGATGCTGGATCCCTGGACGTGATGATTTACGTGTCTCCATCAGCACAAACTTTAGGGAATTAGTTATATTTATTTTGTTATAAATAACGCGTTTGCATACACACATTAGATTAGCCTCCAGATAGCTCTGTAATGTAATTACGTTGCCACTGTGCCGTAATATCACCTCTCTGTTATGACTTCATTTTAATATATAAGAAGACTCTATTTCCAAGCGTAATTCGTATCTGAAGGCTGTTGCCAAGGCTGGTGCAGAGGCCCCCTACACACGCTGAGGTTTTGTGCATTATTGTATAGTTCTTGTTTTATTTCTTTAAGCTCATTGTGCCATAAGTCATTCATGTGTTTATACATTACATCTTTCATGGTATTTATGCTTCATCTCTGTTTATAATCTTTCATGCTTTACATCTTACTTTTGTCCATAATCTTTCATGTTTTATGTTGTTGTTAACTGATCAGTGTTCTTGTTTCAGATTACAAATAGGCAGCCCGGGCATTTGCATATCTTTTGACTAATGACATGGAATCAATATTGTTCTGCTGCTAATTTATTTTTCTTAGTTTTTGTTTAATTTCAGTACTGCTTTGTTTATTTCAGTCTTGCACATTTGTTTCCATAGTTAGATTTAGATATATTAAATTGCTCATGTCATTTTCAGTTACCTCCGAAAGCCACAGCTGGACTGATGGTGAGGGATTGAAGTATGAGTGTGTAGTTTAATATTAGTTTACTTTCTGCAAGTTAGATATATTAAATTGCTCATGTCATTTTCAGTTACCTCCGAAAGCCACAGCTGGACTGATGGTGAGGGATTGAAGTATGAGTGTGTAGTTTGATATTAGTTTACTTTCTGCAAGTTAGATATATTAAATTGCTCATGTCATTTTCAGTTACCTCCGAAAGCCACAGCTGGACTGATGGTGAGGGATCCGAGGATAAGTTGATGTAATTTGATTTAGCTTTACTTTGTTGCAACTTTTGGATTTCTTTAAGCATATTTTCTTTTGTGTTTGAACAGCAACAAGGATAATGAGTTTCATGATCAGTAGTTCATTGTTTGTTTGACTAGAGTGGTGATGCAATTTCATTTTCTTTGAAGAATTAATTTTGTCATTGTGTGTTTTTAAAATTCTTTTGAAGTTTGGAAAATCATTAGAAAGACATTGTTGTCTTGAATATTTGTCTCCATACTTGTTTTTCAGAATTTCATAAAAAAATCCACAAAAGAACAAAAAGTAAGAGATAGGTTATCTTGCACATATAGTGCGCCACACTTCATTAGCTTACGAATCCCGGATTGATAAATTAATGTAGCAATTTAGGACACACTAAATTGACCAAACACTAGCCCAATTAGAATATATGTACTTAATTATATCAAGATTTAAATTTGTTTCATAATGTATCCCAAAAATATGACTATCATTAACATAGGGAAGAGTTATCTTTGTCACTTTCCAATGCAGTTTATTAGGCTCATACATATATATGTAGAAACTACTCCAAAAACATAAGGTATGTTGATTCTAGTGTGGGTGAGATAAAGAAAAATACCAATAAACTATGTGTACCATATACTATCTACCCAAAGTATTGTAACTCCATTCTCAAGTTTGACTCTTAAAATAAAACATGTTGTAGCATATTTACAATCAATCATATAAAAGTTATTGAGAGATTATAGTGCATATTTGTAACTAGGTCCTAGGTTCATTCCTTTATCATTAAATGATATTCCTTATCCACTGTAGGATTCTAATATATATGATGTGTAGATTTTGCATAAGATTGTGTATCTATATAAATTACCATGTAAAAATTGATGCCCTTCAAGGTCTCTCCATTAGTTTGTGATTTTGGAGTACCTTAAAACTTTGGGAAAGTTCACCAAGCATATTTTTTGTGTTTATTTCCCTCAAGTGCATACAAAAATATGAAATAAAAACTTTGTTAGTTGGTAACATACCATAAATTGATTGTTAGTTAGAAACTAAAAAAGATCCATAATCCATAAAACAGTAAAGACACACAAATACTTTCATGTCAAGTAAATAGAAAAAAATACTTTTCATGATAATAACCCAACAAAAAGGAAAGCTAGTTCAGTAAGAAACAATTTTTTACCACAACTTCACCTTGCTATGTAACTGGCTGCAAGGTGAGCAACTCAGTCTCTCCTGAGGGATGGGTCTTTGTCCACTCTCTCTCTCAATTTTCTTTCTTCTGCACAATATTGTTAGCATAACCTTACTTTATCCCCATTTAATTCCTTAGCTTGGCTCTTTTTTTATAGACCCCAGTGGATGATATTTTCTAAAAAAATTTCCACAACAACTATATATCACTCTTATGGTAAGATTGAAGCTTTGGGTCGATTTTTCCTTCGACGAAAAGGTGGGAATCCAGATGTTTTCGATAGGGTGCATTAAAATCCATCAAGAAAGGTATACAAAATGGAGAAATATTTGTCATGTCAAGATTACTGAATAACATGTGCAGACGTAGTGAGAAATCTTCACGATAAATGAAATTATAATTTATTCTTCTCTATATTCATATTTTATGAATTTGTTTCACCTAATTCTTTGGTATTTGAACTTATTTCGGACATGCTACTGTGATACGATCATTTGTATGAAATTTTGGGATAACAATTGCCCCTTGATGTGTGAGGGAGGGAGCATGGAAACGTACACCCAAACTGCATAAATATTTTTTATACTGTTCAACTATGAATCATTGAAGCTACTAATGAGAGAGATGGGGATATATGTTAGGAAAACCCAAGGGATTGAGTGAGCGATCACATATGAAAAATACTACATACAAGTGGCATACATTTATATGTAAAATTTCATGATACAAGTGAGGCAAGCATGTCCCATGCTCATGATAAATGTCAAAGGAAAGCACAATTTACAATTGTTTTCATAGAATACCATATACAATAGTGGATCTCTAAAATATACTGAAATGGATTATGTTGTAACTATTGATTTGAGTGAGTAGTGAAAGAGTCATATTGATGGTGATTGAGCTCAGTAACTGATAGAGAGGTATCCCAATTGATGGGGGATATAAATTTAATAGGTATAATGAGGTCCTCAAGTCATCATTGTGTCAATGCAACTCATTGCCATGTCAACAATTATATTTGGAGTCAAGCATGGATGGAGCTGATCAGATCAAGGAGCATCAATGTCTTTCCTAGGCCGACCTAAGGCTACTTA
Source organism: Pinus albicaulis (assembly GCA_034641835.2). Taxonomy (NCBI): domain Eukaryota; kingdom Viridiplantae; phylum Streptophyta; class Pinopsida; order Pinales; family Pinaceae; genus Pinus; species Pinus albicaulis. The sequence goes on from MU968411.1 coordinate 89,797,695, forward strand.
CACATTGAAGGTGCTAAGAGCTAGAGAAATCTGACCAATACAGGTGCAACTTATTTCCATATGAGTAAAATGAGTTTAAGTTTAAAATTGGGTAAGAATGATGTATCTAAGAGCACCGATGGCTCTCCTTCTTCGCCCCATGGAAAACCATGATAAGGGAATGGTTAACCAGGGGACTAACAATATTCGACATGACAAAACTTTTGGATAATATATGTTGGTGTTGATCGAAGTGAAAATATCATAAGTGATATAAAGAAAATAATAGAATAATTAGGATTGGCATAGACTTGGGATAGTTGAAAACTGATGAACGAGCTCATTTTATCAATGGGGAATAATTCCTTTGAATGGAGAAGATATAATGAAGGTTGACACTAATGGTAGCGACCAAGACCATTTGGGTGGTGACAGAGAAATGGTATTCTGGGTGAAACCAAGGAGAAGGACATGAAAAAATGGTAAAAAGGGTGTGATGGGGCTACTAGTGTGATGAGGACTAAAATAGTCAAACAAAAGGAGACTCGTATTATCAACGATTGATAGTTGGTCCTATAATAGATGAAAAAAATAGTGGAATGTCAAGGGGTATTGGTGAGGTGAGGAAAAGAAAAGTCAAACAACAATGTCCAGTATTAATGACAAACAATAGTCGAACCGAGATAAGTGAATCAATTCTAATTATATGAACAAAGGCGACAATTTACTATTGTCGATGTAGAATTTTGGTATCAAGTATTCAAAGTAGCATGAGGCGAAGGGAGTGTTATTTTTTATATGTTTAAGGTAATACAAGTAGAAGATGGGTGCCCTTGGTGAAACTATGTTTATCTTGGTGATAAAATTAGGGGAAGGAGTGGGCCCCTGTGGGTGTCTTCTCGGGGTGACTTAAATGAATTAAAAAGGAAAAATTAAGGGCTCATAGACGTATGGGGGACAAAAAGCCATGTGAAACTTCATAATTCTATTTATGAGGAAACCAAATGAAAGGGATTCCAAGATATGTAAGAAAAGGAATAGCTTGAAAGGGAAGATGTGGTTGATAGAAATAATATATGAATTCATGAGCCTATAGATACTATTGGCACGACTTCCAAATGATTCTAGGGTTATACTTGAACAACCATGTTGGGTAGGTAAATGCAGAGCTATTTCCTATGATTGAACAACTTGATAAGGGATGAATCATAGGGTACTAAGGTTAATAGAATTTTTTGGTTCCATGGGGAGAAAAGGAAAGAATGCAACACATCTGAGAAGGGACACAAAGAGTCTATATTCCAGTTTGATTCACTATACCTGATAAGAATGATGAAGCCTCACTAATTGTAGCAAATATGACTCTGGTCCTTGTGCACAAAATATATGTAAAATTAACTAAGAGTACAATAAATGAAAGTCCTCTATCAGAAGAATACTTAAAAAAGGCAGATGTGAAAGTGGTATGCAAAAATGGACACACTTGTATGCCATGCATGCTAAAAATAACCCTCAGATGAAAATATATTTAACTGGGAACGAATGATGCCATGCTAGATTTTTAATTGCAAGGAATCTAACAACATTGAATTTTTCAGATTTGGATCTACAATTTTATGTAACGGACTAGTTAAAGTTTGGGTCAACTAATTATAAATGGGGGGTCGATTGATTTTTTCTATTCATTTTTACCATTTTTTTTAGTAAATTGATGAGGTTTGTGAGTGTTTGTGGGATATTGGACAACCAAATATGAGTCACATTATTTCCAAGTAAGCCTTGAGCTTGACCTTTTCATTTATGGGTGAATTTTTAGGTATACGAGGATTTAGGCCTATAAAAGCCCAAAATATTATCTTTGTCTCGACCATATGGCTAATCAAGAATTACCTACACAAGACCTCACACATAAGCATGGATATATTTACATGGTGTGCGATTGGATAAGATGTATGACCATGGAACTAAAATACAAACATGTATGCATTGTCGTGCATATGTGATCCAAATAGACACACATTGTCACACACCTATATAATGGATAATCGCATGATCACCTGATGGGAAGCCACATGACTCGTCAAGTTTTTACCATAAGGTGGTGTGTAGGAAATTAAGGGAATTTTTAGGTCTAAAATGGGCCTCCTAAGAAAATTATAAAATAATAGTGGAAATAATAAAATAATATTTGATTACATCATCAAATTTTAGAGGGAAAAAATAAAAAAACTACTTTTTCAACTCGTATTTTCAACTTATCTCCCAAATGTTTTACTCAAATTTCGAGCGGGAGTACTCATTGAATGAAAAATTTAATTCCTCATCTAAGGAGTACCCATGTTGCATACATCTGATGGGCCTTGCTACACGAAAAATGAGAAATACATGAAAAATGTGATTGAAGTCACGCTTTTTTCATGTATTTCTCATTTTTCGCATAGCAGGGTCCATCAAAAGTATGCAACATGGGTACTCCTTAGATGAGGAATTAAATTTTGCATCCAACGAGTAGTCTTGCTGGAAATTTGTGTAAAAAATTTGGGAGATATGTTGAAAATACGAGTTGAAAAAGTAGTTTTATTATTTTATTATTTTTTAATCTTTTTACCCTTTGACTTAAAAAATGGTGAATCATCCCCCATGGTTGACATCATCATATTTAATCCTATTAGTTCCTATGAAGTTTATTTTGGTTTTACATTTTTCTTAGGAGGCCCATTTTAGACCTAAAAATTCCCCTAATGATAGTGTTGGCATCCACACGACACCCAAGTTTCTAATAAAAATTGAGTGCTTAGTGCATTGGATTTCCTTACAGTGCCAGCTTATTTAGGGTCAAAACTATTGAGAATTTGTTTGTTTTGCAAACATTTGTCAAATTAAGAAGATTTGAGCTCGCTGTGTAAAAATCATTAAACCATTGAGTTAAATATATACTTCAGGAAATCAATTATGACTAGATAACTGAATATATCTGTAACTAACCTAACTAAAAATTGTAACTGTACATCAATCCCATAGGATTAAACCATTTCCCCCTTAATTCGAAGGGATGTCTCACATACAATGTAAAGATCTAAACTTTTCGAATTTTTCACGCCCTAATGCTTTGATAAAAATATCTGCAATTTGTTCTCAAGTTGGACAATGTCTCAGATGAATTTTTTTGGCCTCTACATGATCTCAAATCAAATGATACTTGGTGTTGATATGTTTGGTTCGATCATGAAACTTTGGATTCTTGGCCAATTGATTTCCCGAAGAGTTTTTGACAAATAGAAGAGTTAAAGCTTTCTGTTTCTCCTCCAAATCTTCGAGTATTTTGCAAAGCCAAGTGATTTCCTTAGTGGCTTGAGCTGCTGCAACATATTCGGATTCGGTGGTAGAATTAGCAGGAATATATTTCTTGCGTGATATCCAATTGATGGTTGTTGATACAAGATTCATCGAATATCCAAAAGTTGAGACTCACTTTTCTTTATCTCCATCAAAATCTTAATCTGAATAACCAACAAGATGGAAGTCTAAAACTTTGGAATATTTGATGCCTTAAGTTTGAGTTCCTTTTAAATATTTCAACACTCTTTTTGCTGCTACACATTGCCCCTCACAAGGATGATGCATAAACCTGGAAAGTATTCTGACAACAAAGGTTATATATAAGGACGAGTAATAGACAAATAAATCAAACTTCCAACAAGTCCCTGTACTTTGTTGGATCTTCAAACGACTTTCCTTCTTCAGAAGTGAGTTTCAAATTCTGCTCCATTGGAGTAGAAACATGATTACAATCCTCCATACTACATCTGTTCAATAACTGATCAAAATATTTCTTCTGAGAGATGAAAATATGTTATGGTTTTTTATCAACTTCAAGTCCAAGATAATAATGAAGTAAACCTAAGTTTGTCATATAATTTTTTTTTTCAATTCCTTCTTTATAGATAATATATATTCATCATTGTTTCCTGTGATCATCAAATCATCAACATATACAACTAGATATACAATTGATCTTCCAACTTTATTAACGAAAAGAGTTGTATCATCTAGGTCAAAATGTTATAGTTTAATTTAAGAAGATTTTCAGTTAAATCCTCATACCATACTCATGGTGCTTGTTTCAATCCATACAAAACTTCATTAGTTTGAAAACCTTTTTTTCTTTCCCTTTTTAACGGAAAAAATTTCTGGCATAAACATGTAAACATCTTCTTTGAAATGTCCATTTAAAAAGGCAGTTTTGACATCCATATGATGAATTTTCCATTCTTTCTAAGTTGCAACATAAAACAAAGACCTAATAGTGTCCCATTTAGCTGTAGGAGAAATTTTTTATGTATAGTCGATACCCTCTTTTTGTGCACATCCCTTTGTTACAAGTCTTGCTCTGTGTTTTTCTAGTGAACCATCAACTTTATACTTAGTTTTACAAATCCATTTGAAACAAATAGGTTTGATGGTAGTGGGAGGATCCACCAGCCTCCATGTGTCTTTTTTTACGATAGAACCATATTAATTTTGAATTGCATCTTTGCACTATACATAACTAGTAGCTTCTTCAAATCAATTAGGTTCATAATCCACAGAAAAATTAAATTCACAATTAGAATAGTTACCTAAGGAACTTCCAACCTTAAACTCATCATATTTCTTTGGAAATGTTAAAATACGAGTTGACCTTCACAAAGGTTGTGTAGGAATTTGTTCAGGAAGCTGCGTAAGTTTCACATCTTCTTCATCTGGATTAGTTCTTTCCATTTTTGTCATTATTTTTGTAGAAACACTTGCATCAACCAATTCCTCATCAACAACAATGGAATTATCATCATGAACCAATTTGTCATCGTTGAGAGAAGGAAACTTCACAAACTGATCTAATATAGGAAGGCCCCCTTCAGGATGGGGAAGTATATTATTTGATTTATAATAAAAATTTCTAGGCACAAAAATTTATAAATGATTAAGCTGTCTATCAACAATGAGGGTATCTTTATCAGTTTCAAGAAAAAATACATCTCTTGAAAAAAAAAAAAATTGTTCTCTTCATCATACAATCGGCATGCCTTATAAGTCACGACGTACCCAAAAAATATGCATTTTCTGCTTCATTCATTCAATTTATTCCTCTTTTGTTTAGGAATGAAAGCATAATATTGAGAAACGAAAATTCGAAAAAGTTTAACAACAGGAAGACAATTATACCACATTTCATATGAAGTTTTGTTGTTAATGAAAAAGGAAGGGCACCAATTTCTAATGTATGTTTCATAGAGCACAGCTTCTCCCCAAAATATCAATTTTACATTCTTAAAAACATCATTGACCTTACCATATTAAGCAATATTCTATTCATTCGTTCAACAACACCATTTTGTTATGAATTATATGGTATTGTGGTCTGGTGTTTGATGCCATTCTATTGTAAATATGTTTCAAAAACATGTGAAGTATATTCTCCTCCATTATCAGTCCTTTTAGTACTGATAGTAAGTTGTGCTTTATTTTTTATCAAGAGATGAAATTTATTAAACACATAAAAAAACTTGTGATGTTTTTTAAGCAAATAAACCCAACAAATCCTCGAATAATCATCAATAAAAGTGCATATGTATTTATTTCCATTCGCAATTGGGACAGACATTGGTCCACATAAATTGAAGTGTATGAGGCTTAATTTCCTTGTAGCTCTAGACTTAGAATTCTCAAAATAATGTTTTTGATGCTTGCCCAATATACAAGCATTACATGGGGCCAATTTTTTGGGAACCGTTGGAAGTCCCTTAATCCCACGATGTTTCATAATTATAATACTTTCATAATTAACATGACCAAGGCGTGCATGCCATAATAAAGGAGATGACATAGTATCATTTCTTTGAACAAAATGGTTTGTGGTCAATGCAACTTCAACAACTTATCTTCTTCTACAGTAGTCATTGCAATTTTATTGTTAGCTCCTCTTCTAATTTCTACTTTACCATCAAATATGTGAATGGAACGTCCCTGCTATCTTATTTGTATAAGAGATAACAAATTTCTTTGGAACCGAAGAATGTAAAGAACATCATTCAAATTATAATTTGAATGTCCAGAAATTTGTAACTGAATTGAACCAATCAATGATGGTTTGATTTGTGACTTATTAGCAAAATACACAACTCCGTCAATATTATCACTAAATTGATCAAACAAATCTCTTATAAAGGTCATATGACAAGTGGCACATGTGTCTAGAACCCAACTATCATACCATGAAGAAAAACAAGAACTAAAAACATCTTCAATGTGAAAATTACAATGCGCAACAACATAATGTGAATTCTCAGAAGACTATCCTTTGTCTGGAATTATATGATCTTTCTTTTCAAAAAATTATTCTCTTTTTTCATTAATTTCTTCCTAGGGAATTCTACAATTTGCTGCCCAATTTTACCGAATGTAAAACATTTTACAACTGGTGTTAACACTAGAAAATTATACAGTAGAAGGTGACATTAATTAATGTCAAAGCCTAAGGATTTACAGGGAAGGAACATATTAAGGAATCAAGAAAGTATTTAAGAACTCTAAGATTTTGAGAAAATCAGATTTGAACTAGTCATAAATGTTGGATTGCATGCTTAATCCTTCGAGAAGAGTGCCTTATGCACACCTTTTTGCTCGATATGTGTGCATTCCTGGAAATGAAAAAAAAGTCTCTTTCTGGGACCACACCAAGCAAAGGAAAATTATTCCTTATATGAAGCCGCCTAAGGACAACCACCAGCACATCCCTAGACATCATGTGAGCACACAAAGGAATATGTGAAGCCCACAATGGAATCATACCTCTCCCTTGGGTCACCATCCATCATGTACCAAGGGAGGGAAGGAGGATTTGAAACTCCCCTATATAAAGCCACCAAGAGATGAAGAAATGGTGATCACATTGTTATGCTAGCCAAAGTTTCCCAAGCAACACCAGTAGTGTGTGACCCGAAGTTGGAGCTAAAGAGGACTTGATCGTTGGCCACCCAAAAATCCTAGTCCACCACACCAGAGAGAGAGAGGGAGGCTACATCAGAGGCAGAGCTTGGAAGGAAACATCCTTGCATCGAGACCTACAGCCATTGCCTAGGTGCCCGTTGGGACGTGGGTAAAATTTCTTCTCCATTTCAAACGTTTAATAAGAAGAGGCCTTTCAGTCATCGTTGGTATTATTATCGTTTTGAATCTCTTTGATCGCTTCTATGTATTTGTGTTTTAGTTTTAGTTTAACCAGAGCACACTTTAGCATACTTTTTCCATTAAATTTTATTCTTTTGAGCTCCACCACTTTCTGCCTGTAACCAATAGTTTGAACAATATACCACACTCTTTAAACTGGTCTGATTTCATACACTCATGTGACAAATACACCACTACAGGATTGGCGACTCCACTGACATGTTCCAAGTTTATGTGGTGTGCCATCCTTTGCAGGAGACCCTTTATCTATTTTGAAGTGGAGCTAACAGTCCTCTGGCCCATCTTACAGTCCCTAGATTCACTGGAGTGACAGATTGAAGAAGGAATCTCCTAATTTTTTCTTACTTGCAGGATTTTTGCGTGCAGTTTCATCTCACAGATGCACAGTGTGTACGTTCAGGACTGACCCGCACGCAGGAAAGCGCACCTCTTAGACCCTTTCCCGTGCAAATTACAAAATAAGAATTTTTCTCTATATTCTGCATTTTTCTGCTTGTAAGTGTGCTGGGCAACCCCTAATGTATCTTCCAACACCTGTGTTGATACCCCATAGCTCCTGAGAACTCTCTTTTTGCTGCTTTCTATAGGCATAGAGTTAGTTTTCATTCAAGTTGGTTTTTTGCAAAAATCTTCACATAGTTTAAGTAGGGGCGAATTAACCATTACTTTCTGAACGATTTATGTTTTGCAAATTCTGGTATGCACACTTAGATTAACTAGTTCAAGTAAGCTAGTTTTATTTTCTAGTATAGAAATTGTCTAGCTTAATTCAATTTTTGCATTTAGGAAATTGCGGGACTAGGTTTGAATTGTCGATTAGAGCAAGTAATATCTACTACCTTTGCACCCTTTGGTGATCCTAGGAAAGCATATGAACGCTCTATTTTTTCGATTCACCATCTCCCTTTAGTTATTCACAGAGATTAACTAGGAAGATTTGAAAGCGGCCCATTATCCGCATATGTTTTCCATTTTGAGCCAAGAACAAGATAACGTAGTTTAACTAGGGGTTTTTTTGTAAAGGATCACCGATATCTAAATGTTTAAAATATGAGTTTGTTCAACTTATGCTCACACACACTCACCCACTAAGCAAAGAAAGCCACATAAAACTAACTTTAACCAACTTACTAAATTCTCCCCACAGGGGCCACAAGAGAATTTATAGATTAAGTTAGGATCAAGGGGCTAGGCATCCAATAATACGTCTTGATCACACTCCATATTGAAACATAGAAGTTGTGTATTTAGAGAGCTTAAAAATCCACCTATCAGCCCACGGAAAAGAAAACCTGAGCGCAGCAGAGACTCGATTCAGAGGGGTTTAGGCTTAGGCACAGTGCGTGCGGTATCAGTTGGGGCTACCTGACCTGGCTTATACTCAGTACTATTAGCTGAATACCAAGAAGCCCAAGACTCAAACTCTCACATGGGATGGTGGTTATTAGTGGCCAAAAACTAGGGCATCCTTTACCTTGTAGGTGATGGTGCAGGCAAGTGCCAAACCCTTTACCCTTACCTTGGTGGATTCTCTTTGGCTGACTCGGGGCATTGCCAGCTCTTACGGGACGTTGTGCCAGCACTCGCAAGAAATCTTCTCAAGGCCCAGTAACTTTTGAGTGTGTGTGAGGACACATAGGTCTTCTAGGATTTTGAGTCTCATGCACAAAACAAACAAAAACCATATTTTTGCTTGATTGATCACATAGATTAAAGTTAAAGGGAAAATAATTTTATTTTTCACTTTGTTTTATGTATGTGGCCATAAATTCACTTTGACCTAGACTCTTTCCCCCCAAATTTTTCCAAAACCAAACCTGGTCGGTTCCCAAATGGTCCCAACGGAACCTCGTCCATCCAGGCGTCTTTTGGACCTCCCCCCATTACAGGGAGGGGTTCCAGGTCTTTCACCATTTAGGCGTAAAAGACGAAACACTGCCACTGTCATTGGTTCATCCTTCATTGGAGCAACCATAGTTGGGAACCCTAGTCAGTCTCCCAACACCACACTACACACCACTTCCCCCTCAACCCTTAGGGGGCAGAGGAGTGTGTCCCATTCAGGAAGTGAGATGAACACACATCAGGGCACGTCACAGAATAACCCTCATTCTAACTATAACTTTGTGTCTTCACACATTGCCATGGCGTCAAATTCTCAGTCACCTTTCTTATTTGCGTTAAATCTACCTGGTTTAACCAAGCTCACAAATGACCCCATCACACATGATCCTTCATGGCCTCCCATGCCCACGAAGCTCCCTTCGGATATACCAAAGTTTGAAGGCAAGCAAGAAGAAGACCCAGGTAATCATATAATGTCCTTTCACCTGTGGTGCTCATCGAATAGTATCATCAACGACACTATTCGATTGAGGCTATTTCAATGCACCCTTATGGGAGTGGCTATGAAATGGTACGTGGAGCAACCTCCTGCTTCACATGGAACCTTTAGCGCCCTCACTACCACGTTCCTCACTTATTTTCATATATCGATTCAGAATGATTCGAGAATGGAGTTGCTGAATCATTTTAGACAAACCCCCGCCATCCATATCTCTAACCATATTCATGAGTGGAGGCGGCGTCGTAGTTTATGCAAAGATAAACTTGACGATTGGGTCCTCTTAGATTTATTCTTGAAAACTCTGACGACAGATATTTCAAAGGATGTGGCACAGCAATACCCCACATCCGAAGAGGATGCAATCAATAAAACCCAGAAGCTTGAACTGATTTATACACATTACAAATACATTTACAATATCTTGCCTAACGCCCTGCACCTGCAATCTTATCAAGAATTTCAAGGCATGTTGAACTTTGCAGATGGACTAATTGGGTCAATGACCCAAGGGTACCTAGGTAGCAATATTTCCAATCTCGGTTACACATAGAATTCTACCCAGAACATGTCTCAACCCGTATTTCAAAGTCATCACATGCCTTAGCAAGATTTGACTAGTAGAGTGCAAGCGTAGCACCAGGGAGGACCCTATCCTTTGGCTAAGGGGACCCAGTACGTAAGAAGAAACACTTAGGGAAGAGCTCCCCCCAATTGCCAGGTGCAAACAAGGGACAACGTTATGCTCAGTCCCAAGCACATGACACACCTACGCAAACCAATCCGTAGGTGAACGTTGTGCAGCCATCCCAAAATCAACCACACTAGTATAACCGGGAGAACTGCCCTCCTAACGTGTTCAAGAAAAAATAAAAAAACAAGACCAAAGGGAACACTAGACAAGGGGGCAGCAACCAACAATGCCCACCGCAATCCCAGGCTAGAGGGAACTCTAGTAGGAATCAAAACTCGGAGCCAAGAAATTCCCAACGATAAAGAAAAAGGCCACCTCTGCGAACAAACCATTCTTGTTCAATATGTGGTGAGTACAGGCACTATACTCACCACTGTCCCGATCTCCCTGAGCTAAAAAATATTAAGAGTAATTGAGGACAAGGAGGAGCTTCCCAACAACCTACTGTTATGTAAGAACTTTTCCCCCATCAAGGGACGATCAGCACTTAGCAGCAAAACCCAGACAATTCCTAGAAAAACAACCATAAAATTTACATGACTGTGGAAGAAATGTTTTTCCAAACACGAAATTGCAGTTACGATACCCCACTAGACTCCACTACGTCAGGGGCTAGTACTAGTGCACCGACTGCACCTTTGACCATTTCAAGGATGCATATAGAACCGTTTCCAAAGATGGCAAAGGGACCTAATAGGCGAGCAGGTAACTACTCCAAAGCGGCCCATAATGATAGAATCATGGACGATTTAGCTCAATCACGTGCTGCTATGTCTGCATTTGAGGTACTGTAGTCATGCCCAAAGCAACAGAAAGCCCTACTTTCTGCATTAGGCGTTATCGACCCTATCCATACGTGCATGATGGCTTTTGACTTAGACAAAGCCACCCCTAGGATTCCTTCTATGGTCGCATACCAGATACCTGTATCAGTACAAAATATCACTATTCACTGATGTGTCCTAAATGAGGGTGCATTGACATGCATCATGTCAAAAAATGTTTGGAAAGAGTTGGGTTCTCCCGAACTAAAACCCTCGGTCATAACGCTTCGAGCTTACGAAGGTCGTCCCTCGAAACCCGTCGGCCTTTACCAAAATGTCCCAGTCTGTTTAGCCGGAAAGATGGTCGACATAGACACTGAAGTCTTGGATGCTCACTTGGATTACAATATACTTCTTGGGTGGAGTTATATGCATGCCATGTCCGCCATAGCCTCCTCCTTCTTCTGCATTATGATGTTCCCCCACGAGGATCGCATAATTATTGTAGATTAGCTAACACACAGTGAGAAACATCCTCTAACCAACATGGATGTAATTCTACCCTATGTAGATACATCCACAGACGGTCTCTCACGGTACCAAGAATATGGCCCCAACCAATTCAAACCGTCGTCCCTCCTAGGGTCATTCCTAGGAGATCCTCCCATTATCCCTGAGGTGTCACCGGACGTCACAGGGGCCCCAATGTGCATGATGTCCACATCAAGCACCGAGTTTAGTCAGGATATGGAATCAAGCAGTAACGACACTAAGGCATCGGTCACGATAGCCTCTCTAGCTTACGCCACCTCCCAAACCCATTTCCTCTACCCCCCAACTGGCTTCGTCTCCCAAAAGGTTTTGGAAACACTGGTATTACCCAACATATCGTTGGGGTTCCCAGTTTGGTACCTGGTTCCCCCTCCCAAAACAAGAGCCACCATCGTTTCTACCGTAGGGTTAAAGCCCCTCAGCCCTGAGGAGCCCTAACCAACCCAGGAAATGGTCAAGATCACCCCCACAAAGGCAGTTCCCATTACGAAACCAGTTATCACGACCAAGAAAACAACAAACATATTAAAGAAGAGGGTGACCCACACCACTCAAATGGAATCACCAATATGCGCCATATGCGATGTTATAGGCCATCCGACCCACATATGTCTGGAGCTGGATGAGTTAAAACCACTCCTTGGCTCCGAAGCAGACATCTCGACACCACATTCCTGTTAAAAAGAACCTACCTCAAAAGGTAAATTCAAGCCACTGCGTACCAATCACGCATGCTCTCTCTGTGGCACCTATGGGCACTATACCCACCATTGTCGAGAGATATCACGATATAGGGATGCCTTACATGCAGTCGAGCAATCCTACCAAGAGGATCCCTCCATGCAATCGGTCAACGAAGAACCTTGCACCATCCTATACTTATAAGAGGAACATAGGATTTTAGAACGGACCCCAATAATGCCCATTCTACATTTTATGCTATGCGACGAACGTAGCCACTACCTCAAAGAGTGCGCAACTTTGGAACTCATTCACATATGGTATCCAATTGAAAGGGTTTACTACGTAGGGCTACGGGCGGTGCAATTCACATGCCCGTTATGCGCCGACAATCACCTTTTGGAGGATTGTCACTACATACCTCACTTACATCTAGCCCTTGCTAGCCTCTGCTTAGCCATAGTCCACCTTTCCTAAGAAGATGATATAGACACCAAGTCCACCAGTAGCTCCATGACCCAAGAAGATGAGATGAGCTGATATATTATGTTCTTAACAGCCAAAGAGTGGCCTTATAACAAGGAACCACTCATTACCCCCAATTTCACCTCGCAGGAATGACCACCATGTGCGTTATGAAAAAACGCGGACCATATAGTCGTGCATTGCCCCGATTTAGCATCCTTTCGGTGCTGGTTCCCCATCAGACCTTGAACTGAAGTCGATAGAACTTTCATATCAAGGATATTTTGCCTGATATGTCAAAGTAAACATTACGAGTGACATTGTACTTATGCCTCACAGATTCATCCCACTATTGACATGATTAATACCATAGAGAAGAGACGGGACGATATCAAATAATGGCATAAAAATTACTTTGCCGGATCAATGTCCCCACCCCTGCAAGGGTGTGTCAAGCTGGAAAAGACAACACACTACCAAAGGGTAACCCTGACAAAGCCTAGGATAAAATGTGGCCTATGTGATTTAAATGACCACCGAGTCAACCAATGTAGAGAAATCAAGCCCCTAGCAAACAATCTCCGCATAGTCTCTTCTCTTCCCCAGAAACTTCTCTCCAATCAAGAGAAGATCACACACACTTACTGTCGAATTTTCTCACACTTTCGCCATACGTTTAAGTGTATACATCTCCCCAAGCTGAGAGTGGCAAGAGCTGCATTGAGTCTACAGTCCACTAACGAGAAAGACAAGTCTAAGCCAACGACACAGAAATGGAGACAAAAGACAACCTCATCTACGTCTGACCCTTTCCAAGCATCCACATCAGGAACAACGAGTAGCATAGAATCAAACACTATCTACTCTGTTAGCTTAGTAATACCATGCACCATATGCACTGGATTGAATCACGCACCAAAGACGTGCCTGTTAATGGAAACATTTAAGCACCTCTATGGCAGGAAGAATTTCCAACTACGAGAAATTGACTATCCTAGGAGGGAACCTAACTTTGAGCCCATGTAGAATCCCATTACAGAGATTCCTCCCCCACCAAATTTCGATGATATAATCCACCATATATGATTTGTATCCACTCAGATTGGAGAAAGGATTACTGCCGCAACCCTGCCATAGGATCTACATCATAAACCTGTCACGAAAAACCAAGGCACCTTGTGCTTTTGCATCGATTTCCACAAAATCCAAAACCTGCATGCTAGCATCGAACTCCTTGATGACACCCACGCTCTAGAACAATACCTAGTACAAGTAGAGCTAGTTGATGAAAGTCGACGAAAATCACTGCAACACAATGAGGCCCATAAGAAAAGGGTGAGTGCATCATTCGACCGCCACATCAAAACTCACTCATTTACCGAGGGAGAATTAGTCCTTCAATACGATGTCTCAAAAGAGGCCTTAGGTCTAGGAAAGTTTGAAACCCTGTGGAAAGGACCCTACATCATCAAACACTGCCTCCGACAGGGGGCATACATCTTGACAGAACCGGATGGGATTGTCCTCACTAACCCCGTCAGCGGCCTTTACCTCAAGAATTTCTACCCATAAGGGCCCCAAAGGCCCTTCCCCTAGAGTAAAAGTACACAAAACCCAATCATCAAATTATTTTTTACCTAAAAAAATGCTCAAAGTGCCAACATGGATCACCAAAATCAACCATACTTCGGATTTGCTAATGGAGCATCGCAATGGTCTCAGAACTTAGCTGCAGCCACCTGGGTCATCTACCACCCCGATTGATGGTATCAGAACTTAGCTGCGATACCACCTGGGTCAAACGGTGTGTGCATCAGATTAGCAACAAAAAATCAGGTAGAATATGATGTTTTCATTGGACTTATGTGCGACGCCCTCCGTCAGGGAAGTCGCCGTATGCATGTCTACCTCGATTCCTAGTTAGTGGTATCGCAGCTAAACTGAAATTTTGAGACCAGAGACACACACCTGTTTAGAAAATATTTACGTGCCAAAAGATTAAGCAGAAAATGTGATCACATCACATTTTCACATGTATCAAGGGATCAAAACCAAGAAGTTAATCACATAGCTAACATTATCCTAGACTGGAATGTATGTCTAATAAACCATCACCCATAAAAAACAAAAGAAAATATATCCATCAGCATAACAAAAATAACCGAAATAAATAGCACACCATGTAGAGCCGAAAAAAGATCCCTCATATATATAAAAAAAAATATGTGTATCTAAGTACAAAAAATAGTATCACTAGCCCACTGGCCAGCCCAAAGATACAAAAGCCGTCAAAAATAAGGCAAACATCCTCATAATGGGTGCTTTCCCTGTGTACAAAAAATAATCTAGGGGGGTGCCCCCTCAAGGGGAGAACCTGGACCCACCACCACTCCTGGTGCCACCACTGGAGCTGTTGTCATCACTACGATCGCGACCCAACATAGAGTGGGCCAATAATCCCTCTCACGGTCCATCACCGTCTCTCACCAAATCTCCTCGAAGTCATCCATAAAACCGTGAGCAGGCATGCCCTGGGCCAAGAGGTCCACTCATCTCCGGAGTCCTCAAGAGTAGTCACCAGAGCCGTAAGTATTGCAATGCGTTCCTCAGCCGCATCTGCACGAGTTCGCTCAGCCGCAGCCGAGCTGCTACACTCACCAGAAGGGCCAACACCATATCCACCAGGTCCACTGGCACCACCACCCGACCCACCTGCATCACCTCTGCCTTGAACACCTCGAGGTCATAGCAGAGGGTTGTGACCCACCAGTCGAGCCACTGGGTGATCGACCTGGCCAACATCTGCACAAGTAACCAAAATAATGTCATTGTAAAAAAAAAAGAACACATAAGAACATAAATACTTGAACAAATGAAAAAAAAATATAACTCATACCTGCATGCTCCCAAACATAACCAAAAGGGAGACCCATGTCTGGGTCACCCTAGAAGTCCATCCCCGCATAAGGGTATGGCAGGAAAATCTGTGGATTGGCCTCAAACCAGGGCTTTTTCGTGGCATTCCAATAATTCCCCACAATGCCACCACCACCCCGCAGCATCACCGAAGCCCACTTCCTCATCCGTCGCTCCTGTGGCCCCCCAATGGGCACCACCACCACTCGCCTCAGCAGCATCACCCTCTCGTACATAATGCTGCATAGGATTCTAGCATACACAAATGACTTAGATCCACGTTGGACCTTGTTCAATTGTGACATCATCCAATAAAAAAAGCGGGTGAAATCGAAAAAATTCCCGCTCCGCAGTAAACATAAAACTCCAACCTGCGGGCCAGATGCCCGATGTGGAGCAAACGGCCCCGCTAGTCGCACAATAACTTCCATAGCACAACACTCTGCCATGTATGTCACCGATGCAATGTTGATGCACCCCTTAGTAAGAGGTGCACCACCGCAATTCTGCCGCTGGAATCTATCTAGGTTCACTCTCCCTGCAGAGAGTGGGTAGCTCAGAGCCTCACCTTGAGGCAGTAACCCGGTCACAAAGTAAATATCTGTCTCATGACGAATCACCAAGTTCATCCCCCGCAATACGAACATTTACGCATCTGACGCTAGTGCTGTATAAGGTAATGCAGTAGTCGGTCCTGAGACCGAAGGAACTTGTTCTTAGTGAACTTCAGAAGGCCCCATGTAGACAACTAACGAGGAGCCCCAACATAAGCAGCTAGAGTGGTCCAGATCTCGGGTCAATATTGATCTCTCCACACTAACCTGCCAGGCAACATAGGAACCCATCAGTACAGAGAAAAACATCAAAAAAAGACAAGAAACCAAAATTTCCTCTCACTATGGCCTTTGCGTGCATGTCCCTTAGACAAGTGCACCCCGTGCACCTATTTTCTTTACAAACACGCCTTTGCGTGCAAAAATTAGGGAACAATGCACCCTCGCGTGCATGTCCCTCATAATTGCATGCAAGAAAGGCGTGCTTTTTCCTAGATCGCCTGCGTAATCTAGGGCCAAAGTTGCTCAGAGATCTTAAAAACCTAATTTGTACAACCCTCGGCACCATCAAACTAAAGAAATTATAATGCAGGATGTCATGAAAGTTACCTCGGCATAATATCGCTAATTTTTGGTACACAGGCTGACCGCAAAGGCAGGAAAGGTTCTGCTGGCACCTCTAATCTCCCAAAACTCAACAAGTACAAATGAATAGGATTAGGGCCATAATCCCATATTTATCTCCCTTTTC
The DNA here is from genome assembly GCA_034641835.2 of Pinus albicaulis. Taxonomy (NCBI): domain Eukaryota; kingdom Viridiplantae; phylum Streptophyta; class Pinopsida; order Pinales; family Pinaceae; genus Pinus; species Pinus albicaulis. The sequence goes on from MU968411.1 coordinate 89,814,625, forward strand.
CAGAACTTCAGAGGTCCATAACAGGAGATCATAAGGTCAATTCCGCAAACCATAAGTTGCACCATTATCAGTATGCCATGACAAACGAAAGCGATGCCACACATTTGCTTTCCAAGAAAATATTTTTTCAGCGCCGACAGGTATGCCCTCTCCCGTCTCCTTTTTTAAGCTCCTGTCTATCAAATAATATTTGACAAAATTAAGATGCTTTCACTTGAGGTAATTGCTTTTGCACGAAAAACCTGCAGCCCGCTTACAACACCATCCACTAAAAATCTCGTAGTAGGTATCATTCTAGTATCTACCTCCAACATGATAGAGTCCTAGAAAACTCTGCATATCCTGACATCATTTCTCCATTAGAAATAAACCATAGGGTCCTCATAACCCGACCACGTTTATCCCACCCTGCACATGATAAGCGTGTGCGTTGGTCGGTAGAGCCTCCCCTCCATGGCGCTCGTCACCCAAAGTAGATCATATATCACATCTCAAGTGACGCCATGGCCGTACCATTTCAGTCTGGGAAGTGCCTCATGCCCATCCATTCATCATGCATAAGGTCATGTTTACCATTCAAACTCAAACCCCCTTCCCGGATGATCAGGTTGTACAAGCAGATAGAAAGCGCACCTTTTCGCATTGCATTTGGCCCACCATACCTCCATCAACATAATCCCATCTGCGACACTTCTTCATCTGCTTCATCAACCTCGTACATGAGACCAACCAATGGGACCCCCACCCCCAAAAAAACACTATCCTCACACCTTCAGTGAGTGAACCCTGTCACGTTTTGGGGTACCCATCTCTATGTTTTGTACAAACCAAACCTCATTATTTTATTCTTTTGGTAAGTTTACAAGGACCGCCAATGATGCCCTTCGCCTTTTTTCCCTCATATGACATATTTTCCCCCATGGTAGTAGTCCCTCATTCCCCGTAGTTGGAGCATTTCACCCCCACGCACGCACCATCCCGACATTCATAGCTGGTTCACACCCGCCCTAGAAGTCCCATCGACTCCAGGGATTTTTGCTTCAGAAATACCTATGAATGCCGCCAAACTGCTAAAATTATACTCCAACCTCGGGCCACTAAATCCCCATCATCCGTTTTCAGTCACCTCTCACCAACATGCCTATGTTAAACCCATCACATCTAGGTCCCCGACCCCTCAGGTTGACGACCCATGGTTCAGTTAAGGCTTCATTTTTGTCGAGCTTGACACCCCTTTTCCTGAAAGGAAGCAGTACCTTGGATCACCCCTCCTCATGCAAAGGGGTATCCTAGGGTGGCACTGTGGGAGACATCATTGTCCATATATGTCATCGATCCTCCTGAAATTCGACAACAAAAAAATCTTTCATGTGACGATGGCATCGTACCTTTCAACCATTGAACTTTGATCAAATCTGTCGAAGACCTGTGCCTCCATAAGTGTCTTTGCCAATAATTCTTACACGGGAAGGTTCCAACTAGTACATATACAGTTTACGCATATGGGTACCATATTCCACCTATCCTCAAAGAAAAAATGCCTTTGAGGGTGTCAACAGTCATCGTCAACAACCACCAGCATCACTACCACAGTAGTGACATCGACAGCACATCTATCCATCAATTTTGTTTAACTAGCCATAGCATGACGAGCATGGGACATGCCTGCCTTGTTGAAATTTTGTATATATGTTGTATATTTTATTTTTCTTGCAGGGGCCCCATAGGCCATGGTCATCTAGGAAACGGTGCAAGGTGTTTTCAATTCTAAGATTCACGCAGGCCTCTCTCTCTCTCTCTCTCTCTCTCTCTCTCTCTCTCTGTGCACGATACAAAAAAGAAACTATAATGTATTTCAGCTATACAGTTCTTCCTATACCTCACACATTAGGGGGCAAATGTTACTAGAAAATCATACAACAGAAGATGACATTAATTAATGTCAAAGCCTAAGGATTTACAGGATTAAGGATTTACATGGATATCTATTAGGGGAGTTGTTACAAACACTAGGATTTGTCTAAAGGGGCCTTCGGTTGAGATAGCTATAGAGTTCTGCGAGGATCAAACATATTCAATTAATGAAGGGTTGGTTCGTATAGAGGCCATTTGACATCTTACACTACAAGCAGTGGTGTTGATGGTTTCTTATATATATGGTTAAGGATTTCCACATGATATTAGTGGTGTAAATTTTGGTCATATTGTGGGAAACATATAATGATGTCCGCCATAGATGGGTATTATGCTTTGGAGCATCCGAAGCAAGCTTAGGGAGTTGAGGTTCAGACATTGATTTGAGAATTACTTTGGATAAATATTATGTTGTTTATTTATGGATCATAGTCCATTAGGGGTACTAGGTGTGGTCATGCTATATTTTGGACAATGGACTCCCAAGTTATGACGATGGGAAAAGTTGGTGCCTCAAGTGGGGGTAGGACACATATATGATTAATTCACTACTATCCCTATGTTGCTATGGATTGCTAGTTTGATTAGGATATGTCAATGATTTCAGAGTTTCTAGGGGGAGAGCACAATATACATCATTATCCTTACCCTTTGTTAGTTTTATGCATTGTATTTTCTTATTATGCACATTTATATAGATGATTATGGACTAAATATATTTGTGTGCCTGTGCAGATATTGGTAATTAGCCACTAGATTTAGTGCACTCGAGGTGAGATGTAATGTGCGATGTAGCTGCGAAGGTAGAGCATGCGAGGGTAGAGAGACATGTGAAAGTGTGTCATGATCATGAGGCAGGAAAATCCCAAGCTCTTCCTTCAAGGATACCAACAGAGGGCTGGTTAGTTGAGATGGAGGAGATATTAGGGGGCCTCATTGAGGATGTACCCCCCATAGGATGGAATCTCCTCGGTGACTAATAGTTAGAGTACTGTGTGTTTGTGCTAGTAGGAGTACCCATAGTGTGGCGAGACATTCTGCACCAGGTGGTTGTAGTAGAAGAGGCGTGGCCATCTTATGAGAAACAAAGGGAATAATTGAGGCGAGATAGATAAATGTATGAGGTCATGGTCCACAAGTGAAGCGTTGACCCATATTTAGGACAGTTCCTCCCACAGAGGAGGATGAGGAGTGAAGTATATGTTGGATATATGCACTTCAGGGTGATAGTCCCCTATATTTTTTGCGCCAATAATGGGGATTCATGTGTATGGATTCTCCATCCTAAGAGTTTTGTATAATTCAGGTGAAATCATGGAGTTCGGTTACACTTTTTGGTGAAATAGGGAACATTTTGGCAGAAAAATGGCTTGATCGAGCCATTTAAGTGTTCGATCGAGGATTTTTTAAACATTCAATCGAGCTCCTGAATTCCTAAAAAGGTATATCGATTGAGGGTTAAAAAATAACCCTTGATCGAGCTATAACACTTGATCGAGCTATAGCACTCGATGAAGACTTAGTGATTGATTGAGCTTTATGGATCGATTGCGCCAATATTTTTTTTTATATATACTGCTCTTGTGTTCTATGCGTGCTATTTCCACAAACCGCAAGTAAAGTAGGAGCTTAATCGTGAGTATTGGAGCTCGAACGAGAAATGGAGCATTCAAGTCAATCTCGTCAACCATTCTGCCAACGTCCCAGAGGCTCAAACAAGGTAGGTACTCTAACCTTTATCTTTCTTATTTATTTATTTTTTGTAAAATTAAACAAATTAAGGAAAAAAACAATAAAAAGAACAATGTACAAAAACCATGGAAACTAATTAATTAAAAAAACAACCATACAAATGCCATGAAAACAACAAAAAAACTCTTCAAAAAAACTTTGAAAATTGCAAAACCAACAAAGAAAACTATAAAAAACCCTTCAAAACAACTTATAAAACCAAAAAACCAACCTAGAAAACCATAAAAAAACCCCTTCAAAATAACCTAGAAAAAACTTCAAAACCACCAAAAAAAAACTATAAATTAGGTTTTAAATTTGTTTCTTACTTGTAATGTTTTGTTTATTATATGTATATTTTGTGATTTTGAATGATAAAACATTTTTTTTCTAATTTTTTTAGATTTTAAAGATTTTCTTTAGGAATTTTGTGAAATAAATTTATTTTTTTTTTAATTTAAAATGCATTTTAAATTTCTAAAAAAATTGAGAAAAAAAATATACCCAAAAAGCTCCAAAATAGAAAAAAATGAAACTATAACCAACAAATAAGTAAATTATGAGTTTGAAATTGACATGATGAATATGGTTGCTCATAGTAAACCTCTATTTATAAAACAAGAAATTTTATTTTATCTTTTTATTTAAATTTAAATTAATTTATTTTTTAAACAATTTTTTAATAATAAATATAATAACGTTCTAGTTTTAAAAATAGAATATTAATATTTAAAATTAAAAAATAAATTGTTATATATATATATATATATATATATATATATATATATATATATATATAACCTAACATGTAACTATATATATTTACCTAGATTATAAAGTTATAACATATCACATAACTAGATATATTATAGTTATGTATATATCATTTGTAACATAACTTACAATTTGTTAACATAACAAAACATAATTTTATAATTATTTATTATAACATTTATATAAATAACATAACATGTAAAATAAATATAAATATAGCTCATAGCTATATAATTATAAATATAACTATATATATTTAAATATTATAAAGTTATAATATAACATAGTTACGTTATTTAGTGTTTAACATTATATATTATATATAGAAAGTTCATCACATAATTATACAACTAGATATATAATTTAACTATTATACTATAACATCATATATATATATATATATATATATATATATATATATATATATATATATATATATATATGAGATAATTATATAACTATTTATCATGCCATAAAGTTATTTGACATAACATTATATATAAAGAGAGAATGTAACATAACATAATATATATATAACTATAACATTTAACATAACACAATTATTTAAAACATTATATATATATATATATATAAAAGTTCATGTTTCAACAATGTATCATTGATAGATACATTAAATCCATCATGGAAAATGCATTTGGTCTACTGAATAAAACCATTTATACTCTTTTGTTATTGATACCATATTGGTTTATTATGTTGTGTGTTGTACAAGAAACATTGGCTTCATGTGCTTGCACCTAGTACATGTTATGTGTCAAAGTCAAACATTAAAAACTTAAAGTCTATTGTCGTATTTGGTTGGCATGAAAATGTATTAGTTTTGTAAATAGTTTTTTTTTCAAATTTTTACATATATATTTACTTATTTATGCACTATGAATAAAATTTATTATTTAGAAAGGAGAAAAAATATGAAGGTAGATTTGGGCTTATTTTGATTGTGTTTACATGGAACTCAATGTACTTTGGTTGATAAATTATCAAAAAATGGACTCTAAAGTTTAGAACTTAATGCTAGATTATTAGCCTTGAGTTTAGAAATGGGTTTTTTGTCAACATTTTTTTCTTGCATTAGTTTATATGTGTTATATGTAATATTTTGAGGCATACCATATACGCACCCCAACTGCAAGCCATCACAGTGCGCGAGGTTATGTTATACGTGGTTGATCTCGTGATAGATCACGTAGCCCACCAAGAGTTCATGTTCCCCTTGTAGATCCTTCCTCTGACACCAGCCAGAGTGTTAGAGATAGTGTTTATGTCTCTCTTGATGACCATGCTACATCCATTGGACCTTCTTCACCAAGTTTAGGTACACTTCCTGCATTTTTAATTCCTCTTTAAACTTTTTGTGTTTATGTCTTCAAATTGTCTTCAACTCGTGTGTTTTAATTTAATGTTTATGTTATTATGCTTCTAGTTTGTTAATTATATATATGTTAAATTATTTTTATGGTTTATCTCCCTCTGCAGAATGGAGATGAGGATCAGAGTGAAACATCAATCCCTTCTTGGGATGACGCTATAACTCAAATCACATTAAAGAATGTTACGACTTGTCATACGTAGATCACAACATAGATAAAGAAGATCCCTGCGAATTCACCGACTCATCTTGCATTGTCTTTTATGTTGGATAACATCAGTAGGTTGATGGAGACACACCAGAGTTTGGGACCACATAGCCACATATTACACTACGAACAAAGGATTAGGAGGCATGAGGTTAAAGTTCCAGATACTTGGGAGATTGTGTAAGATGTTGCCAAGGACATTAATGTTCGTGGGGAGTTGTTCAACATCCCTCTAGATTTCCCTTCTAGACATAAAGGTTTGGTTCCAAATAAATATTTTAGGAATGTTAGTGCATTCCCTTTTGTGTACGAGAGATTCATTGGATATTTGGGCCAATTCCCCCACCATGAATATATCACTATTTATTTTTCCAAGCATGTATATGCATAATTCGTGTTACATATGAGGCTAGATTACACCGATACGAGATATTATTATTATGGACTTAGCATGGGACATAACTATGAGCAGGAGGGGGCTCATAGGGACCCTGTGAATGTAGCACCACCTTTGATATTCTTGCAACTACAGTTTCAGAGCTTGGTATAACTGAAAAAACTACAGGAGCTACCAAGACTCGGTGGTGAGACCAGGGAGACTATTGCATAAAACATGTGGAAGCAATTAGCCAATGCACATGTAGCATTGGATGGAGAGATTAGGATACCACCACCATTTCTGTGTGACCTTCTAGGTTCCTTATATGATGATGCATTTCTCGTTAGTTTACCCTTTAATCAACTTTTAACATTGATACATGTATTTATCAAGATGCCATTCGTGAGACTTGGAGGGTACATGACCTGCATGACATAAACTAGGTACACACACACACACATATAAAACTTTTGAATCTTATTGTAAAATTATGCATAATTATTTATAATAAAATTTGTAATTCGTATTAGATTTCATTTATATTAATAAGTTCATGATATCATGTAAACATATCCCAACTACATGGATGAGCTGATGAGTTCATTCGAGGGGGAAATTCATCAGCCAGACCATCCTCGACTAGAGCATTTTTCCATGGATTCTCCTCCACCTCCACCTCCACCTTATATGTTCACTAATATGGAGGAGAGTCACTATGTACAACCACATGGACCAATAGTTGAGGTAATTTTTTTTATTCCTACGATTCCTACAATTTCAAATTTTTTTTTAAGTTACACATACATGCTAATTAATTTGTATACTAATTATAATTTCTCTTTTCCATTGTGTGCACAAGACAATGCATAGTTTCGTTGATGCCATGTTTATGTGGAGACATGAGTGGGATGTTGGATTTAGAGGCACTGATGATGCATGTCCATCAATTCCGACCCCAATCAGTGTACATGAAACTCGGTACCCGCAGTCATAACCTGTTGTAGATGCTGATCCTTATGTCCACTTACACTTTCTTGCTCTTTATTTTCCATATTGTTCCAAATCACCAAGTATCCACACACTCCAAGAGTGCTCCAAATCCAAGTATCCAAGAGTATGAGAGAGAAGGAATAATGAGAGCTTTGATATTGCACTAAACAAAATCTTACTGACTGATCCTCAGAAGCCTTTTTATTAATGAGGCCTCTATTTTCTTCATTTTCCATTATGTTCCTTCATTTTCCTCCTCACATGAAACGTGTGACCATTCACCTCCATTTTCTCCTAATTTCCATTATTTCCATAAATAAATTCTAATTAATGTCTCATGTCTTTCCAAAGCCTTTACCTTTGCCTTTTCCAATTTCCTTTAGCCATAATAAACTGAATAAACACCTGCGAGGATGTTTTTCCAAACATTCATGTTTGAATAAGTCTCCCATCAACCGTGGTTATTATTTTAACTTTATTACATTGAATTTTTACAAGGGTTGTTACAGAACCCTCCCCCTTGGGGGAACGTCATCCTCAGCGTTCAATGACATGTACCAATGAGAAAAATGGTAAAAACAAAACATAGTTCCTATGGATATTTATAAAACATATCATTGCAACATTTACAATGACCACTACTGAAACATGAAAAGCATACCGTGTACTGGATATTTATTACATATCTCATTATGGTATTTACAATAATAACCACATTTGATTTTACCACCAAATAATCATACTATCTATGGAGCTTTATAAATCCAGCTCGATACATTATTTATAATAATATACACATATACACATTTGCTCAATTAGAAAACAGAAGGATATGTTGTGTGTATCAACAACAAGGGAATCCAAAGGCTCACACCTCCTCCCTCAAAGTAATACCAGGATTCACCTCCTTCATAGGAAGTCGAGAATCCACTTCCAAAGTACAATCTGCATCCAATGTCTAGAGCTACAATCCTGCGGTGTTTTCCTCTCAGTGAATAGTTATTGTCTCCTTACCCCACGAAACACTCCCAAAGTGCATATAATTCCATCTAGAAATGTTGATGACCAAACCAAATTCATCCCAAACCTTCCATTATCTGCTACATAGTTCCTCGAGAAATCTGGTCACCACCTTCCATGTAGTCACACACCTTCCAAGTTTGGCTGGCACCCCCATATTGGGAATTCTGTCCCCTAGAAAGGCTTCCTCGCACCATAATATATAAACACCAAGGCATATCCCCGCCTCAAAACTATCATATCGGTCATAAGATGCTCATGGAAATAAATGAACACTATTTGGTACTAGTGTTCCACAATAACCCTGCTCCTAAACTCTTTACCAGCATAGTGGTGCATGTTCCAATTCCTTTTGCTGACACTAGTAATTCTTACAGTGGGTTTCAACCACCCAACTGAGAATTGCATGCTTTCATATACCAAGAACATAGTTTCCATTAGATTATAAATAAATTGAAATAACTTCAATCATACCTCATTGATAGCTCTTCAATAAGGTACACTTACAATATTTTTTACTTCCTATCACAACAAGTCAAACTAGTCTTTTGATGAAATCATAATGTATAAACATTTCACATATGCTTAGGTCAAAACATGATCATCATAGTTCAAAATCATGAATCACATGCAATCATCATAAATCATAATAATAAATCACATGTAACCATCATAAGTAAGAATTGTAGATCACATGCATAATATAACTGAAATCAAATGTTAATAATTATCCTTTAACTAGTCCTTACTTATGCCTTTGCTCTTTTTGTACACACACCAGATTGATTTCCACACTTGGTAAACACCCAATTCCTTTTCTTCTCTTCAATCACGTACACATACACACATTGTACATCACAACACGTACACCCAAATATGACATAAAACGCCATACAATACACGCACCCACACTGGCATATGACACATACACCCACACTCAGTGTACAATAAAAGACAATACATATGCCTACACTAGCATACAACACATAGACCTACACCTAGTGTACAATACAAAACAATTCCTATACATATGAAAAGTACAACATAATGAATACACATGCCACAATATGACAATTGCACCATGCACATACATAGTACCACATGCCCACAAAAAAGCCTGCATGACATGCACACAATAGCACATGTATACCAGTACCATACACCCAACATGTACACAACAATGCCTACATAACATGTACATAACATCACATGTAAATGTCACGACCTTTACAGCGTATGAACAATGACAAATGTACATTGCACCACCTGTACAATGTGTACACAATACCAAATGTACACAACACCATATGAACGATATGTACACGACACCACATGTACACAACTCCACATGCAAGACAGGTACACAAAACCACCTACACACAACAATACATGTACAACATGTACACAACACCACATGTAAAATCATGCACTCAACACCATATGTACGACATGCACAGAACACCATATGTACATAATATTTCATACATAACATGTACATAGCACCATATGTACACAACACCACATATCTAACATGTGCACAACACCCTATGCACACAACACCACATATCCAACTTGCACACAGTATGGTATGTACACAACATCACATATACAACATGTACATCACACCATCTATACCTAGCACTGCATATGCCATATATACACCACACCATATACATACAACATTCATACAACATCATATATACACAACACTACATATGTTACATATACACATCACCATAGTTACAAAAAATGAATATACAACATGTGCAACATATACACAAAAATAGTATTCAACATCCATAGACTCCACAAGAAACCTTTCTTGTATTGTCATTCCACTATCCATTCTTATCCTAGCATGTTGCATATCACAATACTTACACTTCGTTGATGCACCCCTCAGCATTACCTATCCATGACATAAACATAGGCATAACACAAGCATATAATAGCAATTCATGTCCACATGATACTGACCTCATAGACCTGCCAGAGTACTCTTCCCACTTGATTCCTCATAAGACCAAGAACCTCTTCATGCCATTCACCTGCATAAGCAATCATTCCTCTAGGAGAATGTTCCCTAATAACGCTGTCATACAATGACATAGATACATAGATACATACATATATAATCATTAACATAGAACAATCATCATTCTGTCAGACAATGAAATACATACACACATAAATACATATAAACATTAGCATTAAACAATCATGATCCATGACGAACCTATCATACAAGTAATACATACATATATACATGTGTACATATATAAACATTAACATAATCATGATCACAACACAATTTATAGATATCATAAGGTATAGGTTAAGAGAACCTCTTCTATTCATGCACAACGTGAACAACATTTATAACAATAGTTCCTAACATAGCTAACGAATATAAAAACTCATATTTATTCACTTTCCTTTCGTGTTACATTTCTTGCGACTGATATTCCACTATTAATTTACCTCAATGGACCTAACCAATCTAACTATATGTCAAAAGTCTTGCCTTCATCTCCCCTTATACTTGCACCGAGCATCATCCAAATCTTACATTACCTCCTAGGTTTCATTAAGCTCTTCCACCGCTCCATAAAATTTTCTCCTTCCCAATCCAATTCCCAAGACTCAAAACATAAAAGTGTTTTTCAGAAAAATCCCTCTTTCGAATAAGAGATATCTCCCTAGATTCCTAAGGAAAAACTCGAAACAAACATGAAAATAATTTCTACCTTTCCTTAGCCTATAAATAAAACATGAAACATGAAATATGAAAAGGATAACTTACCTATTAATGAAGTTCTTGTAGAATTCCTTCCAGTGCTTTCGACAACCAACACTCATTCAATGCCCTAAAGGCTTTCCAATTTTTTTCCACAACTTCTCCATGATGCTCCAAAAGAGATTTGCATAGCAAAAAACATTTAAAGGGATCAAAGCATATCACATATAAAAGAAAAGTTAAATGAATTCCCTAACCTAGCATACAAAATATAATTGAATCCATAATCATTTATAAACCATGGGAGTGACAAGGGAATCTCACAAACAACATCAAAATAGACATAATTACGAGAGAACAATTACTTTGTATTGAATCGAAAGGGAAATCAAGCTTACAAACTAGTTGCCTTGATGTCACAAGCCTCTTCCAATGGTCTCCTTTCCTTCGCTTGATGACAATATATTCAGACCCAAAATCAAAATCATGATTTTACAAATGCAGTTACCTCATTCATTTAGTCCTATGCTCAATTTATAGGAAGGATGAGGAGGTTTCTAGTTCCTCTTCTCAAGGGATATGATGCTTAAGAGGAGGAGATTAGCTACATGAACCGAGGCATTACACGTAGGTATGTAGTGGTTCAAGGTTTCTAATTTACATAATATTCATCAACTAAAGCTTCTAGACATTCTTTTTTATTTTTACCCACGTGAAAAAAATTGTGTAGTTTATAGTGGAATAACCTATGCATGCACAAGTTTTGTTAAAGAAAACTGCACAGATTCTCAAAAAGGTGTTTTAGGTAGTGCAACCCAAAATTCCTTTTGTCCCTGATATTGTTTTACTTCAAGATTTATAGGGGATTCACTTGCGACACTTCATCGGATCGCGAAGGATCTGAATCGAGAGTCGTGGTGACAAAATTTAGTGTAACAGATTTCCCCCTAAAGTGAAAAGCTAGAAAAGATGTTTGATGATTGAAGAGGTTTGTCATTTCAAAGTTTCAGATCATAGAAAGATTGGTTGAGGACCTGAAACAAGAAATCAAGGATTACCATATCATGATTTCATATAAACATCACATAGGTAGGCATTCCCATACTTAGAGTACAAGTATCTCTAAAAATTAGTATGGAAATATATCTGAAGATCCATGTCAACAAAATACATAGTATGGAGACAACCATCAATGGATCTGTATTTACAATAATGAATATTTAATAACTCCACACAACCTATATGGGTGAAACTAGATCCAAGGTATTAATCTCAATGTTTACCGATGTACGAATCTAACCATTTGAGTAAATGTCTTGAGGTCGAACATGGAAGATACCACTTGATTACTGGTCAAGGATGTGAACCGTTGAAAAGAGTGAGAGAAACCACCAATAATGACAATTTCTCTCAAGGTACTTCTAGTACAATCTCCGAAGTGATATTAGATACCTTGAAGTTGAACACTCATAGAATCGTTCGATCGAGGGTCAATGATGAGAACCTATAGTAAAATTTGTGAAAATTGTCATTAAGGCATGGAGGCTCGAAGGTAGCGAAAAAGGTTTCTAGATCAACTTCTTAGATAATGTGCTAACATCAACAGAAAGAGAGTTGTCACAGGAGGGCCTATGACACGAAAAATCATCTCAATTATTGAAGAAAAAATAGGAGTAATTCAAGATTGAATCAATGATGACCGACGCAAATGAAGGTTATGATTTGCAAGGTATTTTTTATTGAGGTTGTACTTCTCTTAAAAATATTGGCGAAACAACACTTAGACTTGGAAGGATTTGACTCAACGATAATACCCAAAACCAACTGAATACTTTCAATGAGGTTCGATTAATTATGAGACAAATGGATATCCCAAATTGACACAAATGTGATGGAGTGTCATGTTCAAGACTAGCATATTGCCTTTAATAATACGAAAATGAATGTTCTTTCCCAATTTCTCCCAACATTACTGACACCTCTTTCTTTTTTTTAAGCTTGAGGAGGCTAACATTTTCTTTTTCTATAAGCTCATCCTTCAGATGAGTCCTCTCAAGTAATTTTTATGAACCCTAGGAAGGAGTGGTTCAGTCTCGTTATGATTAAGTTACGAGTATTGCACAATTTAGTTTTATGATTCCAGTGTAGGGTTAAATTGATGTCGTTTTCGTGTTTAAATAGTTTTAAAAGACACGAAAAGAAAACTTAATTAGTTCCTTCAACGTATATTTTTAACGAGCCCAGAGAAAGTAAATCTCAGTGTTTTTTAAGTTTTAGTGAGTCAGGAGAAAACCATAAGTAAACTCAGAATGTTATTTTTTGTAAATTTAGTCCCCCAAGCCCCAAAAAGGATAAAATAATGTAGGATATAAATCTATTGACCATGATTAGTCAACATATGCCTCTTTTTTAAGTATTCTAACTCAGTCTGGAAAATGGGTAAACTTATATTGAATAGACGACTGTTCATTTGCTTTTATGAGCTTGAATAGTAAAGTAATCGACTATATTTTCATGTTTAAAGAGTTGGAAAATGGATTTAAAAGAGAACTAGAGAGTTTCACTTTTTCTTATGTTTTAATGAGGGATACAAGTATACTCATATCACCGAATTTCAATTTAACTACGAGTAAGAAAACACGAAAATAACTCGACATTTTCATGTATGTTTTTATGAGCATGGAAAGAATAGAAAAAGAAGCTCGAGATTTTCATGAGTTTAATGAATATTGAAAATAATAACTAAAATGGACTCAAGATAGGTTTCATTTTTATACAATGTTGAAATAGAAAAAAACTATGCTTGAGAGTGGTTTCATTTTTACACAAGCTTGAAAAAAAGAAAAACTATGCTTGAGAGTGGTTTCATTTTTACATGAGCTTGAAATGAAGAAAAGATATGCCTGAAAGTGGTTTCTTTATCCCCCAAGCATAACCTTCAAGGGAACATGACCCCCGAGTTTCATTTCACTCACCTAAGTAGACTACTAGTTGCTAAAAACTGGATGGAATGAAGATTCAATTATGAGATTAAATGAAAGACTCGACTCAAAATTTACAAGATCTAGTCAAAGACGTGATTCAATTAAGGGAGGATTTGTTTCATTTTTTAACGAGCTTCAAACATGAAAATAACTTTGTTTCATTTTTTAATGAGCTTGGAAAAAGAAAAGAACTATGCTCATAGAACCTTGTTACATTTTTTAACAAGCTTGACACAGGAAAGAACTATGCTCATAGAATCTTGTTTCATTTTTCAACGAGCTTGACACAAGAAGAGAACTATTCTCAAGAGGGTTTGTTTCACTTTTTAATTAGGTTGACACAGTAAAATACCTATCCTCACAGGGACCTTGATCACGGATTCCAATTGGAAGGAGCACATGTCAAGGGAAATACCTCGATCATGGCTTCCAAGAGGTCTTCATCAGAAGGAAGAAAAATTCTCTGGAAGGAATGAATGTCAAGGGACTCAATAGGGATAGAAATATCAGTTTCAAATTTCCCCATTGAATATTTCACCATGTCAATTACAAGAATTAAATCAAAATAAGTTGATAAAACATTGAGAGGATCGCTTGCATTGGTAACCGAAAACAAGGGACATGTTGCCACATAACTAACCCATGGTAGGGTAGATACTACTTCCATCTAAGAAAAATTAAGGGATGTTGAATGGTTGGTAGTAGAATTGAGACCAAAAAATGAGAGATGGTCAATAGTCACAATGCTGCCATTGGAAATACATCACACACAAGAGTATCTATACGATAGTTTTCATTGCATAGACATAGTCTCACCCATGGAGAAAATTGAAATCCAAGCGGCCTTGGACTACCATAAGATCAATAAATACATATTTTCCTTCAAAGGTAATAGGAAACTTAGGAAGGAACCCTAAAGGTTCAGTAATGGTTATGTTAAAAGCTAGCAGATTCCATGTAACATGAACAAGCTGCGGGAAACCCAAATCTTTGCAAGTAGTTAAGCATAAAATATTAATAGAAGCACCTTCATCTAAATTTGTGTGATGAAAATTATTACCATAAGCCTTCAAAATGACTTGGAAAGGTGTGGAAGAAGGAAGAAAAGGTTCTGTAAGTCTACTCCAATCAAAGGAAATGACCTCAGTACTTGGAGGGGGTTCCATGGTGATAGGTGAAATTCCCCCTTGTGTATAATAATTTGATGTAACAATAAGAAACCGAGTGGAATTGACCGAAGATGAAATTAGTTTGACCATTTAATCAACAAATGGCTCATCAACCTGAGTGATATGAGTTTCAATCTCAAATGGAAGAGTGGGATTGACTATACCTCGAATTAGATCAATCATTTCGTCAACTGATGGTAGGTTGGGAGAAATTTTACGGTAACTAGTTGGAAGTTGTTGATTTTTAATAGAAATGCTTTCCAAAAATTTTTAGCCTTCATCCATGCAAGGGAAAAGGTGAGTTTGATGACTCCCTTTACATAACCTACAATGCATCCTAACTTTAACCTTTTTCCCCGAAAACTGACAATTACTGTTTGATGGATCAATAGTAAGTTGATGAGAATATTCTAACCATACTTCCGAGACCTTAGGAATACCAGGACAATTGATAAGGAATTGGTCACCCTTGTAAAGCTTGCAAGGGTATTTGGGATTGCGATGCATGTTGAAGGTTTCCTCAACATTACAAATACTTATGACCATGGTTGGTTGGTTGAATTCTTTCTTATATTACTTCTTCTTCTTCTTCCCTTTCTTATTTTTCTTAGACACCTGGTTACTAGCATCAATGATATTACCAAGCGAAGATGAAGAAAGGGAGGAAGACATGTTGGGTGAAGAAGGTAAAGGGTCAAAATGAGGTTGGTGATGTTGATATGGTGAACTAATTTGAGGCGGTGCATCTGGTTAACGTGGAAAAAAATGAGTATTTGAGGCCAAAAATGTTGAAGACAACCATACTAGTAAACCTATTATGACCCCAAGTAATGACAATGTAGCCATATAAGGAGTAACAACATTTCCAAAACAAGGAAAGGGACTAGGATTCTGGTTAAGAGGGGCTCCTTGGTTGGTAAATTCTGGAAATTTTTGCATTAGATTAAAATTTAGTGAATTTCATTTGAAAATATAACAATATAAACAATCCAAATTAACAATCCACACCTAAGGTTTGTAAAAAGTAAAATCAAAGAAATAAAAAACACTAAAAAATGTAGGTGTAAAACCACACAAATATCTTTTTCACAACAAAATCACTAGTTGGTGATGAAATCCAACATCGCATAAATCAAGGTGAAAAGTATATATAGATAGAGTGGGTGGAGCCAGTCACCCTAACAACCTGCTTAATGAAAAATTCTAGTGCAAGTAACTCCACTTATGCCATATTGAGTGAAGATTACCCTCGAAAAGTTCCAAGTGAGTCTAGTCAATGTCAGTTCCAGGTATAGTAGAGACCTTCTCTCTATCGTCACCTAGGGAGAAAGCCCTAAGATTATGGTCACTAAGGTTACTAACTATATCAATTCAAACTGGTGGGTGAGTCGCAGATCCAACATACATGAAAGGGCCAATTAAAAAAAATCAATCCCCTTGAAATATCCTCAACATGGTAAAACACAGGTTTACTTACAAGTGACCCCAAGAGCCTTTCGACACTGTTTTTAATGTGTGAATATCTTCTCCTATAACCAATGAAGCACGTACGATTACTTCACCGCGTCCGATATGACCTTGTGCTCGACTCTTGTGTAAGAAGATTTCCTAGAGAAAAAAATTAATAATTGCATTTACTCGCTACCGCAAGATTCTATTGTTTATTTATATATGTGGAAAGTTTACTCACTTCCCTATTCCAAAGAACTAACCTTATTTATGTTGGTGGAAATATCCCTAAAAATGTAAGAAAAAATAGATTGATTTTAATTAATGTTTTGTTATTAAGTTGTTACTTACTGAGTAGGTAAATGTTGGTGAAACTTATGTTGTTATGACATGAATCAAAACTAAATGTAATCGAACATGAAAATGTAATATTTTCATTTAGATGAAGACCTATATAAACGAAGGAAGGAAATCCAAACAATTTGGCACCAAATAATGATGCGAAAAACAAGAATTTCCTACACTAGATCTTCAATCAAAATCTTCCAATGCAATTCAAAGCCCTAAATGCCAAATAATGTAATATAATCTATGCATAATTTTCTTGAAAACTATGAAAATGTAATCAATGCACAATCTATGTTGATATTATGAAAAGGAGAATTCTAACTACGCAAATATAATCTATGCAAGAGAATTCTTCAAAATAAACACAACATAATTCCAAATCAGCGAAAGAACAACAAGACTATTTTCTTTCACCAATGTAATCTAAAGAACCAATCAACTATAAGTAAATGAAATTGGGTGAAAATTATAAATATCAAAAGTAATGACACTCAAAGGCAATTAACACTTGGCCACAATTTAGCCAGCCCCCCTCCCCGGTGAATTAGGGGGAGCGTTTTTGCAAAAATGGAAGAAAAAACATGTAAAAAATGTTAAGAAACTAAGAGAAACCTTTGAATAATTACCAAAGGAAATAAACTTAAGAATTTCGTAAAAAAGAAAATTCAAAATACCTAATGAACTTAACAGAGACATAATGAGGCTGTAAACATGCCAAAGAAACCATAAAAACAAAAAATATATACTTAAATTAGAGAAAACTTACCTTTTTCAAAAATTTAATAGGGTTTTGTAATGCATATGCACTGTTTTTTAAGAAAACATGCATAGATCTATGCTCTGTCGCTAAAAAAAAAAACCACGTAGATTGAGAGAATTAAGAAATTTCAATTATCAAAAGGGTTTAAAGGTGTCAAGGGTCATAAAAGGACACAAATAATAACTCCCATTCCCCAGTACAATCACGAATTTTTTATGCGAACAAATCCCTCTTGCGAACAAGAGCGATCTCCATAGATTCCTAAGGGAAAACTGGAAAGAAACATAAAAAAATTGCCACATGATGCAGGGGCATTAGATTCTAGCCAGCAATGTGAAAGCTTATTCACCTGTTGTGGCTAGCTGAGTTAAAATTCATTCACTAATGGGTGAAATTAAAATGTTTAATGAGA